>JAMKCH010003869.1:0-54241 GCA_023653785.1 Ophioderma brevispina
ACATACACATACACAAAGTCCCACTCCTGAATTTGGAGCATGGATTTTAAATTACAGGAACTTTCTTAAAAATGTACATTCACAAAGATAATGAGATTTGACCGCAAAAGAACATGCAACAAATCTGGCAAACCAACAAAAACGTCCATCCCCGGACATCTAATGGTGCATATTTTACATCAAGGCTCTAGTTATACTTGGGAAGCCCACTGCATAGCCTAAAACACAAACTCTGCATTTGTCATGACCGACATTTGACCACCACAAGTGACAAAATCAAATTGTTATCACCCAATAAAACTTACATTTGACAATAACTTTGAGTGTCTTCCGAGCAACAAGCCCAAAGAATTCTCCTGCCACATACTGAGGCCAGCCATCTGAGGGGTCTTCCAATGGCTCAATGTCTGCTAGACTACAGGGCAATGCCTGCAAGAAAAAATGACAGTTATCAGGTCCATGTTTAATTCTCTCCGTGCTGGACAATTGTGTATAAGTTACAACACATAAGTCAGTGTTATTTGAGACGGTTTGCAAAATATTTGCAGGTCATTTGGGGAACCATCTAAAACAAAACAGACTAGTGCTTGTTTGGGCTCATTTCAATGCATTTTGGGCTGACTTTGAATATGCCCATGGAAATAAATACTTCTGAAATGTTTTTAACCAAAAAAAAACCTCCAATTGACAAAAATTAATGCGCGTGTTGAGTGCACTTGACATCCGCAGGGAGAGAATTAAAGACGCTATCAGTGATCACCCGAAAGAGTCAAAATATTTGGAATTTGTAGTAATAGCTTAAATTGAAGGATAAGTCTGTATGATTCTCATTAAGTTATTTTTTCCAACTGAAGAATAGCAAGAAAAGGAAGAAAACAGCAGTCTTCAAAGATATGACTCGCCATTGAATTACGTGTTGTAGTAAGTGTCCGTACGGACAGCAATGACTAAAATATCGGATTCTGTGCTTATTAGGTTGCTTCTGGTCGTACATTTGCAGGGTATGTTAGGGTACCCGTACTTGTTACAGACATGCAAAAATCTGATTTTAGATGATTTTTTTGATTTGATAATTTAGTAAATCACTGATAGTGCCTTAACTCTATACCTGGGAATCTGGCCTAGAAGTAGCCCAGATTCGCTTCAGCAGTTTCATTGTTTTAGCACAGTGAAGCTGAACCACTGCTAAAGCTAGCGAGACATAAGCATTTCTGGCCGGAACTTGATCTTGATTTCTAGACGTAAAGTCTCGCCTCTAGGCCGTTTTTCAATGAAACTGTAACCTGATATCGGCTGATCTGCCCACAAAGGTGTATTGGCTGCATGTCACAATCGGCCAATCTTTACCGCTAAAATCCTTGGCATGCGACGCCCAAGAAATTGCCTAGCATGGGTCCAGGTAAAGGGCTAATATCTTTATTATAATCACTTTTTTGGAATGGAAGTTAAGATAATATTCCAGATTCCCTGTGGTTATAGGAGTTGCAGAAACAAAGTGATATGAAATATGTTCAAATACTTATCAGGGTAAATAAATAAATAGACCTGAAAGTCTAAATTTGACCATGCCATTCCAAGCTTCATATCCATACAAATCGTGACCGGTGTACAGTGAGAGCACAAACTTTCCCCATTCAAGAACAAAATTATACAATATATGTTACAAAATAATTATTGCATACATATCGAGTGGTTTCAAGGAATTATAAAAATGAATTAAAAACATTTGGTCTGACCATGCAGAAACTAAAATTTGCGGTATTGCCTAATTTGTTATTAGATATGGCCAGCACAGAAGCGTCACACATGCCTTATCAAATAAACGGTATGAAAGTATAACATGTGAAGGTGTACGATGCTACTGTCCTGACCGTATCCCATAACACATTAAACACTTGAGTGAATTTAAATAGTGCATGGCCTGATCTAGTTTATTAAATTTATTTTTAATGTTAATATAATTTTTTTTTTTTTCATTAAACCACTCAATATGTACTCAAAATTATTTTCTAGCTTATGTTGCATATGTTATTTCTTAGTGCGAGTTCTCATTTAACAAAACTTGTCTAAATTACTCAACTCAAAGTATTCAACCGAAGTGACTTGTTGCAGTGCTTATTTCAAATGTGCAGGACCTAATGATAAAAATTCTTATCTATCAATCTATCTATAGCGGCCGCAGCCAAGATGCTGTTCACCATGTACCGCCAAGTATCATTTGATGCAAAGGCAGTAGTCGTCTTCTTTCTTCTAGGTAGCATATCTCCAGTGTAATTTCCTTGTTGGCTATAGTGAGGGCATCATCTACTGCAGGGGTGTCCAACCTTTTTGACTCAAGGGCCGCATTGGTTGAATCCACAACTACTGCGGGCTGCAAACAAGTAATCGGGGCTCTCAAGTTTGGTTTCAGTGTCTGGAATTAGGATCCATATCTATACCAATATTTACCAAAAAGGGACCCAAACAGCATACCAGAGATGCAGAGTTTGAGTCAAATTTAACACAAATTTTCCATTTTTGTTGACCTTTATATCAAATTTTGAAAAAATTGTGGCTTCTTTTTGAGGAAAATGGACTAATTTCCCACAATTTTTAGAAAAGTTTGGTTTTAGATTGATGAAATTGGACTAATTTTCCAACGATGTTTAAAAAGTTTGGTTTCAGATTGAAGAAATTGAACTAATTCAAATGACATTTTTTTACAAATCTGTTAAGATATTTCTGCATTTTAATTCATGGGAAGTACCTCGCGGGCAACATGAGAGCTATTAGCGGGCCGCAAATGGCCCGCGTGCCGCAGGTTGGACACCCCTGATCTACTGTGCTTGAGTTATTGTCTTCAAGCTCATCAAAATGTCATGTACTGCTACATTCGTATTCAGTGGGTATGGTTTATCATGTTAACAAGAAATTTGATTGGTTTAGGTCGATGCTCCGCCCTTCCATTACTGGGTAACAGATGGACAGTGTGTGCAGCAATTTTGCGGTGTAATGGAATATATGAAACACGTAAACGGAGCATTTATTCTGCGTCATGCATGTCGCATTTGTACACAAATGCAATTTACAGAGCGTGACAATCACCACGTGATGATGACTTTGGTTCCTTGGATTGAAACATTTGTTTTCAAGAAGGGTGCAATTATTTAAATAAAGATGATGTAACAATATTTTTGACAAATAAATTATGTCGATAAAAAGCAAAAATTACACAAGTCTAAATAAGAATGAGAATAAAAGATGAGCTATTTTGTTTTTGCCATCTTAGATGGTGTCATAATGGATGGGCATCCACCATGATAAAATATTGGATGCCCATCCTTTATGACACCATCTAAGATGGCCTTAACAAAAAAATCTTATCTTTTATTCTCTAAATCGTGCAATTCTCATGTCTAAGCTGACACCTACCTGCACTGGTAGCTTGAGAAACTCATTGGTGACCTTGCGTAGATCAGAGCAATGGACTGTATCCAGGTTGCCATAGTCAACGTACACTAATTCCACAAGCTGCTTGCCGGGTAACCCTGTTAAAAAGATGGCATGATCCAAATAATAGGGTTACTGTTTTCTTTGGTATACTCATATATACAGTGCCGTGCTAAATTTGCTTAGTTAAAGGGGCATTTCGTGATCCACAACCTTGCTCCCCCCCCCGACTTACCTCAACAAGTTGAGATTTTTATATCAATCTGAACCGTTAGCCATATATTCCACGTGTACCTATTTATCTGTACATTCGGATTATCCTAACCTACCCTGGCAAATGATAATACCAGAATCAACCTAATAAGGACAGAATAGGAATTTTTAGTCATTACTGTCCAAGGACACTTACTACAACACTTGAATTTGAATGGAGAATAGTATCTTGGAACACGGCCGTTTTCCCCTTTTCCTTCCTTTTCTTTCAATTCTCAGCTGGAAAAGGTAACTAGGAGAATTCTACAGACTTATCCTTCCACACTTTGAAGCTATTCCTGCAAATTTCATTCAAATATTTTGTCAAATCACTGATAGTGGTCCTTTAACGGACAGACCTTCAGGCACACGTGGCCTATGGGCCGTGGTAAACAAGCAATTGGCCTCATACCGCAAACTGCAAGATATGGATCCTCAAATTTTGTGAATACCTTTTCTCAAAGATATCTAGTGAACAATTGGATAAAACAGAAGGTGCTGGAATCACATGCACCTTTAACCTAACTTGTGCACTTATAATTATTAGCCATCTTTGATTCAACGAGATATAACCGAGGAGTAGTCCCTTCCTGAAACATCCAAAATATGACCGACTGCAAGGCCAAATTTTTAAATCGTAGCATCCGTGAATTTCCACAGGGAAACGTATTTTCTTATTGTTATTTTAGAGTGGCAGACATTCTCAAAGATCAATTGGTACTTAAAAACTTATTTTTAAGAAAATAGTATATATCTTGATTTTTAAAAAAACAACTTTATCTCAAAAATTGAAAAAAAACCAAATTTCGTGGTTCTCGGCTTTTGTGCTTGCTATACAAGAATATAAGCCGTGGGCCGCTCCATGACCTTTGACCTTGGCATATAACCTTTGATCTCATCACATAGGAAGGGATCCCTTGTGCACCTACGACACAAGTTTTGTTCCAATTGAACTACAACTTTGCAATTGCGTTCAATTTTTACATTTTTAGCCTATTTTCTCAACTTGTCCATATGACCTTTGAACCCTTGTCTACATGACCTTTGACCTTGTCCCATGACCTTTTGTCCCTTGTCCCATGACCTTGGACCTCATCAAGCTATGAGTTATCCCATGTTGTTGCACCTATGACACGAGGTTGGTTCCATTTGAACTTCTACCTTTCAATGAGATCAATTTTTAAAAAAACTTAAACAGTTAGTGACACACCACACACACACGGCACAACAGATTGCTAATGTGGTTTCTGCCAGCTTAGCTGACGGCCGCACCAAAAATAAGTTTACATTTCCCAGATTTGTTTATTGATTGCCGAAATCCGTAAATTTCTCTGTTCAAACCCAATAAGGTTATAGAACATTGTATCTTTAAATGGTTCCTGGGTTCTAACACCTGTCTTTCAGTATTTTGATATGGTCATACATGATATGGGGTAACCAATCAAAATAGACCTTGTATCTGTGTGCACCTTAGGGCTTTCTTTACCATGTCTTGATGGACTATAATTACATCATACAACCCAGGGAATCATCAAATTAGCTGTTGTGCTGGGGGTGTGAGAGTGTCAACTGAGATGCAGATTAGGCATAAAAAAAATTGGTTGTTTGGGTGTAAACCAACCGACCCTAAAAAACCTGGCCGACTCAAAAGTTTTTATGCAATTATTAGCACAAAATAAAAAAAATGATTCGCCCGGCTGCCACCAAACCCATGATTTTCATCCACAATTAAAAGATATTTTTTACCATCAATAATGAAACATCATACAAAAAACAAGACAACCCAAAAGAAACTTCAGCAAGTAAAATAAAAAGACGTGCCATGTCGTGAAACAAAAGCTGTAAATAGTAGCATCTGGTAATCTTTTAGAGTAAAACATGAGAAGATCTAAAGAAAAAAAAAAGTAAGATACTAAAGAAAAAACATTTCGGTTTCCGACCCGATATTTTTTCTCTGTTACGCCAAAAAACACATGGTATTTTTTAATCCTTATTGGGGTGTTTTCACATAAAGGTAGTATCAGGCCGCAGAAATTCTATGGACCAATTTTGAAGAATGTGGAATACTGATGTTCATAACTTTTAACATAATAACAGGATAGGGAAAGAGGGGGGGAAAAATTTAAACAATCTTTTTTGTGTTAGGACACTTTTTATTTTATTTTTAAAAAATATCTATAAATGTTCACATTTTTCTGTTGAAAATATACCTAACGGGACCAATTTGAAGTGAAAATTATCACCCCTGCGGGACATTTCTAAATTATGTGAATAAAAGATATACCTTAAAATATCTATAACAAGGAAAAATGACAACCAGTGTGCTACTGCAAGAAAACTTACAACATTAGGGTTATTTTGCGAAGGTAGGTTATTTTTCCTATTTGTTAATGAACCAGTCCACAATCACAAATTGATTTGAACCCTAGCGGGACTCGAACTTGATTATTGTGAGATTTGATACCCCTAGCGTAGTCCCGCATTTGCAGGCTGAGTCCCTCTTTTTTGGAACGAGCACAGGTACCCGACCAAAACCCAAGAACCCCCCCCCCCCCCCCAGGGGTGTAACACTGTGTCCAAACTTTTTTGAACTTCAGATGCAAATTTCTTCTAAAGCACACATGAGCTAATTGTTCTAATTTCATCTAGGTTAAAAACTTGCACGGCATACAGTGTTGTAAAGCAGGTGCAATTTATAGCAATGTCCAATGCATACACCTTTTTTTCAGATATAGCCGCAGTTCATAAAACAGTCGTAACAGTGTGTCAAATGTTACAACCATTAAAATTTCCCCATAGCCAACTGTAGGGATAATTTTCAGAAAATAATAATCTTATGTTGTAATTTATCTTTTACCAACAGTGATTCAACATTGAACAAAAACGTAATCAAAGGAAGTAGTTAATACTCAGGCTTGGAAATTTTTGACCACCATCTTAAATTTTAGGTACCTTTATGTGAAACACCCATACACCCATATAGCTGGATAAGCCTCATTAACATGCAGATTTCTGAGAACAGGCACATATTGAACCCTAAAAACGAAGATAGTGACATCATGAGGTTAACAACTGAAGACAGTGGTACCAGAACTGCTACGAATTGTTCATAGATTGTATTTTGTTTAAATGCAATTAGCTAATTAGTATTCACCAATGTCCAGATATCTGGATGCAAACTATACAGCACCAGATAGGTCATGGGTTAACCCCCCCCCCTTACTAAGTTCAGGGTCATTTGCAATTTGTTGGTTACATACGACATTTGACATCACACAGCCATCCACAGCAGGATTACAAACGTCCCCACTACAGTGCGGGCATACAATTTTGGTATAGCCGAGAACGGACTGATGTCACATCACAGTGAAAACAAAGGGAAGCCCGGGGAATCGGTTGAAAACAAATGTGCCAATTTGTGTTCTTTCGGTCACTGCACATCGTATGGACACGATGCAAGCAGCATACATCTAATTTATCACATTGTTGCCATGCAGATTTTGTTGAGCTCCTTGCATGTCCGATGCCAGCTATACTCAATCTCCCATTGGAGTTACTAACCTATAATATGTGCCCGATCCCAATGGTTGTCCAACTCAAAGTTGGCCACGCAGATATGACGATTTTGTGGCATAGGATTCCCCCACTTCCCGTGCTGCGTTTGCATGTAGACGATTGGAGGTTCTCATCATAGTTCAGGAGGTATTCCAAATCTTTCTCCACGCTGGAAGAAAAAGCAACAGAGAAAGCTGCATTTACGATTCACTAACCCCCTGGGCAATACCCAACTCTGATTACATCTTTCTGATTGGCATCATACAGGACACCAATGAGAGAGCCCTCGAGTAACAATCAAAGGCAAAACTGTATTTACGCGATGCGCAAAGATGTCCCCGTCGAATTGCGCAATCATTAAACATGCGATAAATGCCAAACTACAATGGACTAAACTACAATCCCCCTCCCTGACACCCACCCGTCCCCCTCCTGCCATCCCACCCATCCCTCCGGGGACACCCCACACATCCCCCCCCCGACACATCCAACACGTACCCTCACGTCACCCGCCCATCCCCCTCACTGAGATACCCCACTCCTCCCCTTATCTGAAATATGGGAATAAACTGCTTGAATGTGCACAGAAACTTTCTGTGAAAGGATATTATGAATAACTGAACCGTACGTTAAAATTTTTCGAAAACGTAGGTTTTCCATCAAAAATTTACCCGGGCATTCTACCCAATCCCGCCGGTCACAATGAGTCACTCGATTTTTGTTCTTGACCCGGAAGTGTCTACAAAATAGGCATGGCTAGGTCAAAAGTTGTCAATAATGCTAATACGTGCCTGATTGGTTAATATATAATTATATTAATTTATGTTCGATAACATTTTGTTCAGTATTAAGACTGAAGGCAATGCTTTAAATTTCTCAGAAATTGGTCTCAATCTAAACCGTTGTGTAAGCAACGCTTTTTATTAATAACCTACGCTTTTGCCTAAAACTACTCATTTTAGGCGGGGAAATTTTTTAAACCCCCCTTTTTTGGAATTACCGCGTTTGGTGTAACACACTTTCTAATGCGTAGGTTGCCAACTATGCTTACCGTGTCTCTGATTGGCTAAATACACCATCTAAGTCTATGTAATAACCAAAAACATTGGCTGTTATCCTCATGGGTTAAAACACCACACACACTCTAAACCTTTGTAAGTCTTTAAAGGTCCATGGACACGGCCCTGAGTAAGACATTTCTTTTCTTACATTTTGTAACCTCAACAGTATCCTGATCGACATCGCAACACAGATATTTTAGAAAGTGAACATCGGGAAAGTGTTAAATTTCTAAGGATAATACCCTTACTGACAGGGCCTTCTCCTTTGTTTCCGCAACGCGTATCAATATGCCTGGAGGTGGATTTGAACCCCTTAATGACGTCAGTGTAACAAGTTGTAAAAAGCTCAAACGTGGCTAACCGCACCGCCACTCCAGATATCTCTCCTATCGTTTCTTCTTTGTCCGGGACCTTGAATAAAGCTATTCTGTTCTATCTCCTTGTCGGTACAGTCCACCAGTCACCGCTGGTGCAGCCGTCGACTATAAGCACATTCTAATCGTAATTTTAAGCACTCAAATCAAGAAAATTATGCCAAATATACACCCGTACGACGCATATCCCGAGAATCACTGTGTACGTATGCAAGAAAACAGGCACGCGCACGTCCGTTCCACGATGACGATCATGACGCACATCGCGTATTTGTTACTCGACGTCACTTCTGGGTCAACGCTTGCCATCGCGATAATCACTTTCATTTTTGGAATTTCCTTGAAAGCTTGTCCAAACACATGATATTATGCCCATTTTTATCAAATAGACGGGTTCTTTTTTCTCATTCACTGCTTCAATCAGATTTTACATTGATAACCAATAACTACTATGGATGAAACCATTTTTTGGTGGTATATAAGTAGGTTGAAAGCATGTCCATGGACCTTTAAGCAGTATGGAAGGGTATGAAAAGCCTATAAATGGTCAGACCCAATCCACCCTACAATAACACATTTAAGTAAAACAGTTCCTTTCAAAATACTTATCAGTTAACTTTTTTAGAGTGTACTGACAGTGATATATATCAACCTGGGAGTAAATGCCAATAGACCACTGCACGATCCCCGAACGCATCTCGCATTGTGCCCATTTCCATCTGGAACTTGTACCAGACTTTTTCACGTTTACAAATAATTTGTTTTTACAATTCGCGTCGCCAAACATTGCCTAAAATTAAAATACAAGTACCTTTTCACGTGAAGTTAAACTTACAAAAATGGTAGGAAGAATATCAAAGGAACAAAACAATCGAGGCCTGGTGTTGAATTTCACGACAAAAAGTGATAATTTTTTGATCGTAGCTGTGCCCTACTTGTTTACCATTACCTGCGGACGATTACACACTATGTGCAACGTCACAGATCGTGTAAGTTTTCTGGTATTTTCTTGTAAGCTCGTACCGTAAATGTTTTACCGCCTTGAGGCTATTACACGTTCCCGGATGAATGGTCACAATACCGCAAGTCATTATGGGGATCGTGCAAATGGTCTATTTTTTTGCCTGATTAGATTGACTCCCATTGGTGAATGGCACATGGAATGTCATTACAATATCATACAACTTTGCCACCGCTATATTTCAAGTTTGTTTTTAAAGGTGCAGCGGCAGACACCAAACATCACGAGCGGCACAGCACCGCTAAGTTTAATTCAAGTCAACTTAAGTGTATTTGTCGCTTTGGGGGCAAAGCTGGGCGCAGCAGGGAGATTGATATATATCACCCTGCAGAACACCAGAGGTTAAGCTGCCAATTTGTCATACAGAGTTAGCAGGGTACAAAAGAGAAGCATCCTCAAAAAAATCTTCAAGACTGGCAGTAATACACAGAGAACTGAATTATCTCACACAAAATTTACCCAGAACACCAGAAGAACATTTTCAGCACAACAGAGATACCTACCAAAGTAACCTTAATTGCTGATCTGCAAGACCCCACTCCTCCTCGCCCCCCCCCAAAAAAAGTTTTTTTACGGTTTTTTTGGCAGGTGTTTACTCATTTAATTTTTTTAAAAATTTTCGGGGGGGGGGGATCGGCCTTTATGCGTATAAAAATGGAAAAAGTGGGTAAACTGTTAGTTAAAAAAACAATAAAAACCAACCCGCTGTTTACATACTTTTTCAAAAACAAAAATGCATAATTGCCTTTTTTTCGCATTTCTTCTGAGACAAACTTGTTTTTTTTGGCCCAAGCAGCCACCCAAATAATTCCCATGCATTTCAATACTCTCTGAACTTAACATTACTGTCTTGTTTGTTTGATGTTTTTTGGTGTTTGCTTTCGGACATCTGCTACACACCTTACCTTTTCTTAAAATATCAACATTTAAGAACCTTTTTTGATCAACAAAAGACCAATATTTCACCTCTTGCACATAGAAGGCGGCCCTGGGTTTTTGATATGACTGACGGTTGCATTGACTGAACTGCCTGCTTTGGGCAGATCATCTCCCGCCTATAACTGCGGGTTTGTTCCATTATTCTGGTGAAAAGAGCTAGACAAAAATCAAAATAACATTAACAATCTTGAACAACTTCACAATCTTGGACTAGATATACAAGCTAAATGATATTAGTGATGAGAACAATATTTTCCCACAAATATTTAAGCTTTGTCATATACTGTATTTAGACCAAAAAAAAAATAAAGTTTGTCCTCAGCTTCTTTTGGCTAAAAGCAATGTGCTTTGCCTTTTTTCTACAAGAAATAATGTGAACCCTTAGAGTAGAGTTCACAAGACTACCCTGGAGTATGTATTCTATAAAGTCCTGGTTCACACCATCAAGTAAGGACTGTGGGTGGGTATTTGAATGCTCTCTGCACTCAGCTCTTAACGTTTATGAATTTCAACATATCTGGACTTTGGTATTTAACACAACTTTTAAAATATTGGTGGCCTTTTTTATTGAATAACCATTTCAACCTACACAAGGAAAAATAGACCTAGTGACTTTAATTGAGAATGTGATACAGGCCACTTCAAGCAGCTTTATGCAGCATTCCTGGAGATTTAATGCAAACAAGTCCAACACTACCAGTGTATCTTTAATGATACCCTCCGGAAGTGTGAAGGGTCTTACTTACTTAGATTAGGAGGCATACAGGACGTGCTGTGCACATGGGGGTTCATTTTCACAGAAAACCTTTACCATGGGTAAGGTTTCTTTCAGAAAATTTCAAACATGTTACTGATTTCAGAACAGGTACCACAAAACTTCAATTCGTTACATTTTAGGTAAAATATAACCTTTAGAAAGTGTTTGGGGTTTGATCGCAGACCCCTTGTCAGAATAAAATTCAAAGGCAGACCTCTGTCGTAGTAAAACAGTAGTATAAAACCAAAGTTTTACAATCGGTTTGTCCCGCAACCGGGGTGGCCGGATTCACCCGCACTCGTAGCAATCGCCCTTACTCCCTCCTTCCAATTCGCCCATTCAATCGCATCCCCACCCTCAAACCCAACCCTCCTACTCCTCCTCCCACTTGCTTCCTCCATGTCCCCTTTGTTCGGCCCCCCTCTCTTCCTCAAACCACCACCTCAACCTCAAAAGCCCTTTTTAAAACATGCTCCTCAGCCTTCCTCATCATGTGTGCCCATACAATCTTACACCATTCGCCTTCGCCATCGGTCAAGCCCGCCTCTTCCCAACCCAAATCTGCATCAAATCCGTCAGTCTTTCTTCCTAATCCATCAATTTCACACCACTCATTGCTCTCACCATTGCTCTCTTATGCCCTTCTCAATCCCATCCTCCATTTTCACTCAGGCCCATGGTCTCCACCCCATACAGCATCATGATCTCACACAACCCTATCCACCATCCCTTTCATCTTCAAAGGAAATCGTCTCCCAATACAACTCTCACATCTCTAAACTCACCCCCCATACCTTACTCGGGCTGTCACAGCCGCCTCACCAATCCAACCACCCCGCACCAATCCTGTCACCTAGGTATGTGAAGTCCTTCACTGTTTCCACCTCCTCACACAACTTTTCACCTCCTTCCCCACTCCCTCCACTCCCTTCTTGCATCTTTCCACACACAAAGTCCCTGCCAAACTTGGGGTCCCTCTCTTCTCCTTTGTGCATCTCCCATAATTCCATTTCCCACCTTCTCACACCACACTTAATTTGCCCTCCCCTCTTTCCACATATTCCACATTTGGGTCCACCTTTACTCACAACACCCGGTCCCCCTCCTCCCCACTCACCATCACCTTAGTCTTCCAAGGTTTAACCTTCAGGCCCTTACTCTCAATGCCGTCTTCCACTTCCAAAACTTCTCCCTCAAATACCTCCATTGTCTCACACATAAAACCTAAATCATCAGCATACAGCATCTCACTCAGCAAACCTTCTTTTTGCACTCTCCGTAACCACATCACCCACATTTGCAAACCCCAACGGCGACAGCACAGACCCCTGATGCCACCACCTTCACCTCAAACCTCCCAGACAACTCATCCCCTACCTAACTCTTGTTTTTGCTCCCTCATACAGCTCATCCCGCACCGCTCTACCCAGACCACCACTTCTTGTATTCCCCGCTTCCTATTGCCCACCCCTCCATGCCCTCGGTACTCTATCAAATTGCTTCTCCAGGTCCACAAAGCAAATTCACTCTTCCCTTTTGCTCGATATTACTCTTGCATCCTCCTCAAATGAACACTGCTCTATCGTTCCCCTTCCCTGCATCAAAACCCAAATTGCATCTCACATCCAACTTCACTATCCCCGAATGCTGTTCTCTCGTACCCCCTCTTCCCTCTCCACAATTTTCATCGCATGCTCCAACAACTTCACACCCTATACGCACCACAGCTCATTGCAGTCCCCTTTTCCCTTAAAATTGGAACTAACACACACACAGCCCACTCCACCGCAATTTCCTCCTCCATCTAACACCCTCTGACACAATCCCTATCACAACACCAATCCCTATCTCTCCACCCTCGCCATAATCATCTCAACACTCACTTCCCGAGGGTCAGCGCCTTTCCTGTTTTCAATGTTTTCCAATTGCCTTTACCACTTCTTCCTTACTGACTCTCTCAACTGGCACTTCCACCAAATCAGCCTCCACCCTCTGATCCCACTCATTCTCCTCAATTCATGATTCTCTCCATATGCCCCTTCCAGACCCTGCCTCTATTTTTCTCACTGAAGTTCAACTTCCATCACGTCCTCTCAACTCTCCCCCCTTCAACATCTTTTCCTTCCTTTTTCTTCCTTCCCTAACTTATACACCTTTTTGGGTTCTTCCCCCTCAACTCAATCACCCCTTCTCAGCCTCCTCCCTTCATAGTAGCCCTCGCAACCACCACTTTCTTTGCTCGTTTCTTCTATCTGTTAATATACCTCACTTTGTTCTCTTGCTCTTCTTCTGTACCATTTCTCCTCATTCCTTATACGCATAGCCTTCTTTCTCCCTATCGCCTCCGTCACCTCACATTCCACCACCACCCGGTATCTTTCCTGTCTTCCTGCCTTTCTTTTTCCCACACACATCATTCATCATCAATAATCACACGCCTGTAACCCCCCTTCCTTAAAACACCCCCCACAGATCGACACAGCCCCCACAAGCTCCGCCCACTCTCACCTCACTATTCATTCTCTGTCTCTTCCTTCTTCATCAGCTTCCATACTTTCTCCTCACATGCACTACCTTCCTCAAACCATTTTTCACCTTCCACTTGTTTCACACATCCGGAAACCACCACCTATTTGTAATTCCCGAGGGAATTACCTTAAATTCTCAAAAAACTTTCTCCTCTCCTACCCACAAGCACAAAACCAATCTCTGACTCGTTTCCTCCTGACCTAAAGGTCACTTTCCTTTGTTGTCCTCTTTCTTCACTCTTATGAAACCACGTACTCGCTATGCACATCTCCTTCTCACTCACAAACTCTAACAGCAAAAGCATGCCTTCCTTCCAAAATAATAATTAAGAATACATGTATCTCCAGGGCCGTAGCCAGGGGGGTTAAGCGGGGGGTGCTACGCACCCCCCCCCCCCCAAAAAATGACAAGGTCCGCTTTAATGATGTTGAATGTCCCTTTGCCATGTTTTACGGTCCGTGTTTGTCAAATTAAAATTTGTCTCAAGTTTCTGGTGCAAGGGTAGATGAATGAACCTAATCAGACTAAAGCATCTTGTTTAACCCATCGCATTACGATTTGTCTATGTTAACTATACCTGTTTGTATCAATAATTTGGTGACGACCGTTAAAAATTTTGGGTCAAAATCTCTTAGAAGCGCAGCGAGCCGAAAATTTTTTTTGGTAAGCAAAAGGTCCCCGCTTCTGGCAAATCCCGCCCACCCCCCTCATCAATTCCTGGCTAGGGCCGGTGATTCTCTAAAGTGATATAGACCTATTTTCAACCTATCCTTTAGGTCATGCTCAAAAATGCCCATTGTCAGTAAAACACAGACCTATTCAAGTTACCTTTGGGCATAGACACTAGCAAGTCAACTCCAGGAAAAAAAACAGTGCATCTCTGATGCTTCAGGCTATTTTCAATCTACATGTAGGCAAACTATTCTTTAATTAAAAACAAACCAACTGGAAAAATAGCACTGTCTTTAGAGAATAAAAAGATAGGCGATTTGTTGTTTTGCCTATCTAATATCGATGTCATTTGGATTGGGCAGTCCAATATTATGAGTAGTGGATGCGGCGCAGCAGGTAACACTACGATAAAATTATTGTACTGCCCATCCAATATTACACGATTTAGATAGGCAAAACAACAATCCTCTCTTTTATTCTCATTCTTATTTTATTTAGTTTTGGTTGTTTTTAAAATCACCGAAAATATCTTTTATTCAATAATATTAGTTAAAAGTGTCAAAAATATTCCCCCGCCTGTTCAAAAATGACCACCGTACCTATCTGCGGCACGCGTAATCTTATACACTCGCGCGTAAACACTTGCGGGGCGACGCACTATCTAATTTCGTCTCATATAAGATAGGCAACAACCAATGATATTCCGAGTTTTGCTTACTAACCCCCGCCCACTGATAGACTTCTCAATAATACTGGCCTATTTCAACCTGCATTTAGGCATCAATTCTAGTCATATTGAAGAAACCAATCACTATCTCAAAGCAATACAGGCCTATTTCAAGCTAATTTTAGCCATACATCGTCCTGGTAATTTGAAGCAAGGCCAACCTCCATCAAATATCATTTATCGTTAATTGAGCCACCCTATTTCAAGGTCCATGGTGCCGCGTCGCTAATAGCCTCCTCGTCCCCAGAAGCCCAATTAACCATTAGTGGTCAACCTTTTGGTGTCATAAGAAAGCTACTATTTTTCTCATTTGACCCTGTGAAATTCTTCGGGCCAAAGGATGTTTGGTTTTGGAATATGAGCGAAATGTACCCATTTTGGTCTACCAAATATTAATTTTCACACAGTACTCTATTGGGCTTTCCAAACATCAACGTTTTTAAGCTCTCACATGAAACGGATTGAAATCTCTTGTGGCGAAACGTTTTACGATGGCTTTTGGAGTGAAGGTGCCTCTCGTCAAGAAGAAAACTTCATATCCTTAAATCGGGCCATCCCCTTTAACTTTAGCATCAACTCTGGTTGATTTGATAGCAACCAATCCAAGAATTTTCGTTGTATTTCAATCCTATGTTTAGGGCAAATCGATTCGTTCAATTTGAAGCAGTGCCAATCCAATAATATCATTGTTTTATCTCTGAGTAATATGAGCGCTATTTCACTCACCTACTTAACGCTTGATCTTGTGATTGTAAAAGGAATACTAGTGGATCTCTTTAGTAATATAGGCCTTATTTCACCAAGAGAATATACCAGTAGCTGCCCACAATGCATTGCTCCCAATTGAGGTTTTTGTCGATACTGATGTGGATCGTTAGATGTGAAACATGGCCTAAATTGACAGTACTATCACAAACTTGCATTTAAGACGTGGTTCTCATCTCTAACGATCCACAATGAGACAACCTGTACAAAAAACTGCCAATGGAGGCATGCATTGTGGGAAGCTACTGGTATCTTCTCTATTTCAACCTACCTTTAGGCATTGATTCTGGATTTCAATCATGCCAAATTTCAAGAATACCAACATATCTCTTTGTTCTTCTTACGTATCCACTAGTCATTGGTAATGCCTGTGGTGGTGTCAGTATTTTATTCAACTGTCGTATCGACCCGGGGCTGCATGGTATCCATGATACGAACGCTCCTACCATGGCCCGCTTTGAGGGCTGGGTGGATTGGGAAAGCCAGGGGTTTTCACCCTGCCCTACTCTTATCGAAACAGGCTGCGCTTACAATCGTGCCAGTTGTGACTCGTCTGACATACGGGACCAACGGCTTAACATCCCCTCCCAAGGATGTGGATTTGCTTTCCGTGATCCATTTGCCCAATTCCCCAAGTAACCATGGAGGAGAAGCATCTTCGTATTTAATTCATAGCTGGTATACCGATCAAAATTCAGAATTGATAGTATCCGAATAAATCCCACGCAAGTGACCACCCCCCGGGATCGAACCTGGGAATTTTGTTAAATGTGTGCCAAGGTCAAACCCAACCGCTAGGCCTCGCTCATCCCCACTTATCCTCTTTGTAATATGGACCTATTTAGGCATTGATCGGTGATTGAAACACAACGCAAATCCAAGAATACCAGTGCATCAACAACCATCTTTATGCATCGTTCTTGTAATTTGCAGCGAGTCAACTCCAAGAATCCAGTGTAGCAATAAGGACACAGGCCTATTTCAACTTATTCTGTCAATGTAGGCTCACCGACAGCCAGCCAGTCGCATACATGTGATCCGAAAAATATGTGGGCATTTTTTGTTACAGCAAAGCTGGCAACATGTCCAGATCACAAACTGCTTCATATGTACTGTTTTCTCAAAAGAGTTGTTTCCAAAATAGAAATTTTATTTTGGCCTTTTTGAGCCAAAAAAGATGATTTTTTGGCCAAAACCTATGATTTGAGATTTTGAATGTATTTGATATCTTCAAAACCCAAGTTTTTTCATAAAATGACCCACTTTTTAAAAAGTATTAGGACTATATTTACGTCTTAAATAACAAACTTTACAGATACTTAAAAAAATAAAGAAAATAAAACATTTCCAGAGATTTACGGTCATTTTTCTCAAAATATTGTTCAATAGTGAACTTAGGATGCACATAACATGTTTCAAGTAAGCACAAAAGCATCAAAAACACACATTAACACAGTTCTGTTTTTGACCTAAAGTGTGAATACTTTTACTTTTAAGTGAAATTACAGCAGGGTTTAACTTTAAAGGGGGCATCTGGATATGTTACAAATGATTGCTGTATTCATCGGAAGACATTCACATAGTGGTTTCGCCCAATTGGATGTTCTGATTCACTGTAATTTTTTAATAGACGACATGTATTTTAGATGAAAATCAGTTTTAAGTCAATATTGGGCCAATATTGTTGTCAGAATTAACTAAATTAATGTAGGAAAAAACAAAGGAATAAAACGCTTTCTCAAGCATTAAGGTCATTTTCTCAACATAACGTTTATTTGAACCAATGATTTACAAAATCTTTAAAGCACAAAAATCATCCAAACATTTATAAAAACTGTTTGACTGACCTAAAATATTAATGCTGTCACGTTTTAATTAGAAATAAAGGCTAACATATTTTTCCATGTACGGAAAACCCCTATGGACCTCTCAACAGCATTTATTGTTGATTTTGCTAAATCCATTGCATTCACTGACTCGTTTCTAATTAATTATCTATCCGATTTTTGATAAAAGGTCTTTACAAATACAATATTCCAAGACTTTGTCTTTGTGTTCCTAAATTCAGATGATCTGTAGGACCACCAAGAGGTGTGCCTCTTGGTCCATTCATTGGGTTTCCTCCTCAGCAAAGAGAAGTCAGTGCTATATTCTTCCCCAGATTCCTCAATTTTTTTGGGACAATCATCCAATTCGACGTGGGGTTGGTCTTCCCCACATCTCCAAGGGTTTGCGACTGTTAGAATGCGCTTGTACTGTTCACGATCTGGTAGAGGCAGAAGTTCGCCTGTGGTTACGGCCCCTAGGCCTGATGGCACCCTGATCGGTACAGTACCCCCCCCGTGTTTGCTACTTCATATGCGGTTGATTCAAAAGATGCATCTTCCGAGTCATTATCGACCATAGCATCACCCTCTGTCGAGACAAGATCCTATTCATGTCAAAATGCTCCCATTCCTGAGATGTGGTGCATACACCCAGCTGAAAGGTTGGGATTTTCCTTCCCCAATCCAACGTTATTTCTGAAACCTATGCGTCGAAAAGGGGTGGGGAGCTCACCCCTCCTCGACCGCAGATTGCCAGGCCTTTGGACCGCTGCCCAAGCTCACCATCACATCAATGTGCTCTAGAGCTGTGGGCAGTATTTTTGGCGCTAATGCGGCTGGGCCCCTCGTCAGGGGGAAATTTCTGACAGTTCGTTGCGACAACAGGACAGTCGTAACATACCTCAAAAAGGAAGGGGGCACAAAGAGTCGCACCCTTTGCAAGGAGACTATTAGACTCCTCCATTGGTGTCAGAACGGGGATCTCCCTTGGGGGGGAAAGTGCTCCCCGGGGCAGATAATGTCCTGGCGAGGTGCTCTGGCACGGGGAGGTCCACAGTCTCATCCCGCTCGAAGGTGAGGGGTTCTTCAGTGGAATGGGCACCTCCTCCCTTCAGGATCTTTCACAGAAACGGCTCCGCAATGCGAAGCGTATGGTGAACGTAGCGAACGAGGCTCTCGCCCATGCGGACCAGGGGTCCAGGGCTTTAAGTCCCCTGGCGGGGTTACAGGGGGCAGCGCCCCCGGAAGCTCCAGGGTTTTAGCTATTGGAGCCTAGAAGACCATTTTGAGAGGGGGAAATTGTGTGTTGGCAACGATTGCATTTAGCCATTATGACACTAATTAACACTTACCAGTCTGGTGATAATATAATTCCAATTTTCTAGGCTGCTTTTGCTTGCTTTTGCTCTTTTCGTTCCAACTAGTGCTTATTCAAGAGCTTTCTCCTTGCAAGCTTAGCCTTTTTAGCTGTAAATTTCTCCAACGATGTTTTGTCCATTTCGCTAGCCGATCTCGTACTGGGCCGTGGTCGTCACCTTTTTTCTTTGGTGCTCTAGCTCCACAGTCAGCTTTATACAGCTCGTGCTGCACGGTCATGTTGAAGGTGATTATCGTGGTTGGGCTCCTTGCACGTTTCAAGAGCACTTGCTGCCTGGCCATCATCATAATATTTCACCATCATGCATTCACCGTCTGTAAGGATGAAAGCTAGGGTTTTCATCCTGCTTGACTGCGCATCGTAGGTGTCGCCCATATTCTGAAACTAAGCCAGAAGCCAGAAGAATTGATATATAATTACCTAATTCCAAGTCCCATACGTTAGTTCGGCTTTCTTTCGCGGAAACGGGCCCTGTGTTTGTCATACTCTGCTTGGCGAAGTGCATTGAGCCACCACTGCCATACTTCACCAAGTCATCACACAGATACAAAACAAACCACGCGACGCCGGGGTTTTTTCATTTTCCTGAACAATCTCCACTAAATGCTGGTCGTTCGGTCCCTCTGAACCAAGGGACCTTGTCACCCCACCAACCAGACCATTCCATCTTTTTACCTCACATCCTGTCAATTTCTTTTTGGGATCACCTTTCCACGTTCCACGAATTCTCTGGTTGCCGCCATTATTACGCGATTCCGATTTTTGTGGACCGCACCATACGCCATTTCCGATTTTTTGTTTCACACCGTATTCAACCAACAATCTCTTCTACAGCTTATGAAATACACTCTCTAACACATTTAATATTGAGTGCAACATAAAGAGATCGCTACTTCGTAGGAGTCCCGACTTTTTGCAGTGCATATATAAGTGTCACAATCACAAGCGTTCGTTCGAAGATAACTCCCAATTCCGCTCACTTTGACTTGAAATGAGACGAATTTCAGCTCCTCAGTATGGAATATTTTAAACTAACCCCTTAGACCCTAACCCCCCAAAATTTTATTTCCAAATTCACATTGAACTCGGAGACCACAGACTTTTGATCTAAAAAAATCTAAAAAAAAAAACGGAAATCCGTTAAAAACGGAAAATCTCAGCCTGCATAATACTGTAAATGTCTTTGTTTTTTTTTTTTCTACATTGATTTGTTATTATGACCAAGTGTTCGTTCAAATTGTTCAACTGATTTTTAACTAAAGCAATGTTGAAGTTAATAAGCTTTACATTGAAATTAGCAATCAATTTCAGTCCAAAATCACACAATTTCGAATTATTCTTGTTGACTAAACGTTATTCTTAACAGACCCTATACTGCCCCTCTTAAAGTAACACAGTTATTTCTAATTAAAAAGTGATAGCATTGTATTTTTTTAGGTCAGTCAAAAACTGTTTTAACATGTTTTAATGATTTTTGTGCTTACTTAAACATGTTTCTAAATCTTTAGTTCAAATATACATTATGTTGAGAAAAAATGACCTTAAATGCGCTGGCAGTTTTTTTCTCCTTTGTTTTTTACTACATTTAATTTGTCTAATTATGAACTAATCTATTACCCCCATAACAAAATACATTTAATCAAAAATTCCAATTTCGGACCAAAAATCACTATGTGAATGTGTATCCGATGATAAACAATCATTGTACATTCCCCTAGAATTGCCCCTTTAAGTTAACAACTACTGAATTCTACTAAAGAAACAAATTCACAACTTTAGGTCACACACGAACTGTGTTATGTTTTTTTATGCTTTTTGGTGTTACATTTAACTGTTATGGTACATCATTATTGACATAACATAGTTGTTTAAGAATCTGACATTAATGTGCTGAAGTTTTATTTTCCTTTGTTTTTGGTACTACATTAATTAGTTAATATGACTAAAAAAATATAGCCCATATTGGTTAAAACTGACTTTCCTCTAAAACTAACATGTCTTCTAGTTACCAACTACAGTGAAATCAGAAAATCCAATTTCGACCCAAAATACTATGTGAATGTTCAGCCGATGATATAGAAATCATTGTAACTATTCCTAGATTACCCTTTCTAGTTTAAAACACTACTGTAATTTCTACTTAAAAAGTAAAAGCATTCACACTTTAGGTCAAAAGGAACTGTGTTAATGTGTTTTTTATGCTTGTGTGCTTACATTTACCATGTTATGTACATCATTAGTTGAAAATAAACATGATTTTTTAGAATTGAACATTAAAAGTGGCTGGAATCTTTTATTTTCCTTTGTTTTTTACTACATTAATTAGTTAATTATTGACTAAAATATACCCCTATTGGTTAAAACTGACTTTCTACTAAAACTACATGTCTTCTAGGTACCAAATCCAGTGAAATCAGAAAATCCCAATTTTTTTCGACCAAAATCACTATGTTGAATGTTCATCCGATGATATAGAAATCATTGTAACTATCCTAGATTACCCCTTTAGAGTTAACACCTCCTTAATTTCTCTTAAAATAAAAGCCATTCACACTTTAGTTCAACAGAACTGGTGTTTAATGTGTTTTCGATGCTTTCTGTGCTTACTCTTAACATGTATGTGCATCATAAGTCACATAACAATATTTTGAGAAAATGACCTTAAATGCTTCTGGACTGCTTTTTTTTTCCTTTTTTATTAATCTTTAATTTGTTCTTTAGACATATATATCCACATTACTTAAAAGTTGTAATTTTTAAAAAGGTTTTTTTATATGTTTTGAAATACAATCATACTCTCAAAAATTCATATTTTTTTGTCCAAAAATCATTTCTTTGGCCCCACAGGCCAAAAAATAAATTGTATGTTTGGCAACAACTCTTTTGAGAACTATAACCATATGAGCATTTGATATGACATGGTTTCCAGCTTTTAAAAACAATGCCACATAATTTTTTTCTGAACACATTTAGATCCTTGGCTAGCTGTCTGTCATTCTGTCTTTGAATCATGTCCAATCCAAGAATACCAGTTATATGAGTGATTGCAGCCCTTATCAACCCTACCTTGAGCATTGATTCTGGTGATTTGAAGCATGCCAACTCCAAGAATACCAGTGCATCTCTTAGTAATACAGCCTATTTCATCCTTCCTTTAGGCCTGGGGTGGGGGGTTCTGGGAGGAGAGAGTGTGGTGTTTGTGGGAGGGTTGTTGGTGTTGTGTTTTGTGGGTAGGGTCTTTGGGATTCTATATGTGATGTATTAGTTTTGAGTTATTTTATAAATTATATTTTTTCTGGCAAGTAACCCTCGCGGCCGCATGCAAGTTGTCTCTTGGCCCCGCAAATGGCCCATGTGCCGCAGTTGGCACCCCTCTTTAGGCATAGCTATTCTGTCCATTTGAAAGTTAAATGCAAGATACCAGTGTTATTTCTGAGTAAAATACAGTCCAATTTCACCTACCTTCACTGATGATTCGGGTTTTAAAGCAAGTCAACTCCAAGAATACCATTGTGACTCATTTCCATCAACCTACCGTCACTGATGATTCGGGTGATTTTAAGCAAGTCACAACTCCAAGAATAACCATTGTGACTCAAACTTTCAACTCCCTCACTGATGATTCGGTGATTTTAAGCAAGTCAACTCCAAAATATACCATTGTTGAAAAACAACCCCCCTCATTTCATTCACCTACCTTCACTGATGGTTCGGGTGATTTTAAGCAAGTCAACTCCAAGAATACCATTGTTACTCAATTTCAACCTACCTTCACTGATGATTCGGGTGATTTTAAGCAATCAACTCCAGAATAACCATTGTGAACTCATTTTAACCTACCTTCACTGATGCTTCGGGTGATGTTAAGCAAGTCACTCAAAGAAATCCCATTGTGACCAATTTTCAACCTACCTTCACTGATGATTCGGGTGATTTTAAGACAAGGCCAACTCCAATAATCACCATTGTGCCTCATTTTCCACCTATCCAATCAACCTACCTTCACTGATGATTCGGGTGATTTTAAGCAAGTGCAAACTCCAAAATACATTGTGAACTCAATTTCAACCTACCTTCACTGATGATTCGGGTGATTTTAAGCAAGTCAACTCCAATAACTACCATTGTGGACTCAATTTAAACCTAACTTCACTGAGGATTGGGGATTTTAAGCAAGTAAATCCAAGAATACCATGGACCTCAATTTTCAAACCTACCTTGCAACTGATGATTCGGGTGATTTTAAGCAAGTCAACTCCAAGAATACCATTGTGACTCAATTTCAACCTACATTAACTGATGGATTCGGGTGTTTTTTTTAAGCAAGTCAACGCCAAGATACCATTGGACTCAATTTCAACCTACCTTCCTGATGATTCGGGTGATTTTAAGCAAGTTCCCACTCAGAATACCACTGGGACTCAATTTCAACCTACCTTCACTGATGATTCGGGTGATTTTAAGCAAGTCAACTTACAAGAATAACATTGTGACTCTATAATAACTAGCCTTTCATCAAGGCGATGCATTTTTTAAAAAATTGTCCTACAGTCTTATCATCCGCTTGTACACGATGTGGTTTAAATTTTTGTTTTTAAAAAAAAAAAAAAAGCGCCTTCTCACGGTGAGCCTCTTCCTCATCGCTTTCCGCATTTATTTTGTGTTGTTTTTCTTTAGTTTCGGTCGACAAATCTAGTAACCTTTACTAGAACTGATTGGAAATTATAGCAGGCGCAGAATGAATTACATTGTCAAACAATGTCGATACTTCCATTCTGGTGGCAATTGTTATGTTACTTTCGGACATTTGTCTTGTGGTAAAAGAAAGGGTTCAGGTTAAAGATAATCTTGGCATGGGCATCAATGAAACATGATGCCTTACATAATACTTTGATTGAACATCATGTTGCAAAAGAACTATCCCTTATTTGTGCAAAGACACCTCGAGCGCTCAGCCGAAGGCTTCGCCTCCGACATTGGCGCCTCCACGGATCATGGATGAAGCGTCTTTGACAAAGAATAATCATAAAGCCCTATTTCAACTACCTTTTGGCATGGATTTGGTTGCCTGGAAAAACATTGCCAACTCCAAGAAATACAGTGCAATCTCTAAGGACAACGGCATGTCATTCGAAACTTCTTCATTGGGTAACTTGTGTAAATCAACATAGAGTAAGGCACCAGACACTGCTTGAACCTATAATAGTGAAAACAAATATATATAAAAATAAAAAAAAATATGAATCAAATACCTGCATATAAATTGTGGTATGCACACCACAAAAAAAACAACAGCCCCCCCCTGATCATTAACCGTATTTACGCAGCTTAACACTAAATGCTATTCAGTAAATGATTTACAAATTGTTAGTAATAAACGCTCCCCCTCTTATACTTTGATTACCACCTGACCAAAATAGGAAGGAATTATTTTGGGTTTTTTATAATCCGCGCGTAAATGTAACGAAAACCCAAATGCACTCGAGCATTTGCCACAGAATCGCACACGCCCACTCATAATATAACACTGTGCCTTATTGCTGTTGTCTGTGCCTCCCATCTATTCCATATCAGTTCGGCACTGTTATGAGGCCCGCCTACCTATGTGGTGGTAATCAAAGTAAATTACACACCTCATTTTAACCAAATGTTCTAAAAAACACCCAAAATCATGGCAAAAATACAAGTAAATACTGATAATTAACGATTGCTATTGTGAAAATGGTGGCAGATTTTGGCGACTGAAAATGGTTAATCTGTGCCAAGTCACCAGTACATTGTCAATTGAAGATATCTTAAATAAGTGAGATTTAAAAAAAAAATAAATACATCTGTACCAGTAAAAATGTTGTAAAAATGGCATGAGAGAGTGCCCTGATATTTTGCAAATGTGCAGTATTAAGCAGTGGATGTCAGTCATTCAGCGATATGTACCACCTCAAACTTCGAATGCGACATTGTCAATATTAGGTCCCTTTAAGCTTTTCGTACCCGGTCTGTGATTGGTCAATTAGATCATATAACCCTAGGAATGACCAATCAAATGACTTGCGTATGCACAGAGGGTCAATATTCTCCAATTGATATCGATTAATATCGAAACTTGAGTAAAATCAAGCAATCACTGCATCACATGGACTCTATGCCCACATGCCTTTTGTAAAGGCCTGACTCAGAGATTTTCCTGAGGAGGGCGCCCTCAATTCCAAAAAAAATCCTGTTTTTTTGCAGGTACATAAGCTTGTCCACATATACTCAAGGCCCTTGAAACTCGATTATAGTTTCTCGTCCCCCGCCCGGTGTTATGATTTTTGGGGCGCGTTAGCGGTCCAGAAAATATGAAAATATATTCATTATTTGGGAAAATTCGTTTCAAGCATCACTTTTCAGTGATATTGGAATTTTTGGTAGGAAACCTGTCTTGGAAGAGTCTCGGAAAGGAGTCTAAAAATAGACCCATATTGTTCGTATTTCGTTGATCCCCCGTAGGTAGGTTCACTTCAATGTAAAAATACGCATGTAGCCAATAATGAATAATGAATAATTACTTGAATAGTTACTCATTATGGCATGAAAAAAAAATATGGTGACGGAGAAACTCACTAATTGAGTTTCAAGGGCCTAATCACTGTGTGAAATTGCTAAGCTTAATCGAATTCCTTCATATAGAAAATCGCAAAACTTTGTTATAAAATTCCCGGATCCGAATTTTGTTTATACACAGTAGTTCCTATGGGACGTAGTACGTTACACATAAAGATGTTTTATTGATCAAAACGAAAAACCGAATTAATCTCAAATTTCGGGAATGTGCATTTTAGGTTACTATCTTTAGTTTAGTTGACTGTTTTTCTTATTACACAAAAAAAAATAATATTTAGAAATCTCTGAGTCAGACTTTAACATTATTTTAGAGCAACATTCTTTTGAAATCTTTTTACTTAGGCAAAAGAAAAAAATGTCTCACATTTGATAACAAAATGCTATGGGATAGTTATCTTCTTTTTAAGAGAAACATTAAGCAATGCACTTTGCAAAAAACCTTTTTTTATTTTGACAAATTTTTTTTCAGTTTGTTCTGATAACTAAAAAGAAAAAATGATTTGAACACTTGGGGGCTCATGCCATAGAGCTATGCAAAAAAGGGTTATTCCTTTATTATGTAGCAGGTATGAAGATCAACTTTTTTGCCTTATGCAAAGCAACATTTGAAGACCAAGAAAATAGGACACAGGGGTAAGGCTAGCATTCCAATGGGGTCTAAATTTAGACCAGGTTTTTTAGGCCTACATGAATGGACCTCTTTTTTTAACATACGATGAAGAGCGTGATGCAACAGCGTGCCAAAAAGTCCATGAATGGGTTGTTCCAACAAATTCCCAAGAAATTTTGCCTACCCATTACATCCAGACGCGTTCCAAAATTAGGATATTCGATTATGTGGCCAAAGAACATTTGTGAGGAATATATGACATTAATGACCACTTATGACATGACCTTGACTCATCGTTACCAGGGTGTATCGGGCCTGCCTGGCCTATGAGTGGGCAAATTTCCCCGTCTGAGCAGAAATTTTCCTCTCAAGGGGGTCAAAAGGTAATTTTCCCGGTCAGAGGGCCTAAAAAAAAAAACGGCTGATTAGCATGATTTTTTCCGCGCCAAAGTCGTTGGGGGGGGGCACTTTGCCCCCCTGCCCACCGCCGTGACGCCATGGCGTTACCCCCAAATCAGACCCCTGGTCTCTATGTATAAGAAAGTATGAACTGATCTATCACTGCACTAAAGAGCTACAGTAAATTGAAAGTGTCAACCAAAAGGTGTACACTAAAATGTTAGTTTGAGACACACACACACACACCAGACAGACACACATGAATAATTCTGACATAAGGTATTTCAATTGCATTGCGCAAGACTTAAAAATGCCATCATTTTTAATGACTACTTTCTAAATTTCTTAGATTAAAATGGAGGACAAATCTAATTTTGAATTAACATTTTTCATCTATTGATTTATAATTCACTGGATTTTGATTTAAATTTTTAATCTTAACTTGCTTGAAATTTGTCCTGATAGCAATCCAATAGATTAGTTTTTAATCTAAGAAAATTTAGAGAGTAAGTAAAACTTGGTTTAAACCCAGGTTTAGGTAAGACTTATTATTCAAGAATAGTGAACCTAAGGGCTTATCAGGCATGAGCAATGTGAACTTTCAGAAAAAAAAAATGAAATGAAAGCGGAAAAAAAACTGAAAAAACGCTGTTGAAATCAGCAGAAAATACCCCAAAGCGGGCTGAAAATAAATCAGAACGCGTAAATTCGGGCCAAAAAAAAAACGATTCAGTTTTTAAACCGAAAATTCTCATGCCTGGAATGAAGGATCACTCGACAAGTCTCGAACAAGTTTGTAAGACAAAACGACCTTGCGTGACTTTGCTCTGTATTCTTGCACAAGAAACATGGGAGTGATATTTAACTAGTTCCTAAACAGCTTAGCTATAACTCTGTATGCTAGACTACCCTCATGATTAGAATGTTTTTTTTCTAATTGTCCGAAATCTCAAACCTATTAAATTCTTCATTAGGTCATGCCAATCGATACTTGATTTTCTTACGGTCTGACCACCTGCCCCTTGTAGGGTTTTTTTTTGGGGGGGGGAAACTTCATTAGTTGAAATAATGATACAGGAATAGGAATGTATTAGCACCAAGTAGCACTCAATGGAATTTTAGCACCAATTCCCCTTAATTAAAGAAAAGAAGCTTATCCTCAGGGCCGACGCAGGATTTCTTATTTTTGGGGGGTGCAAGGACTTAAAAAAGTGGACCTTTTTTGTTAAAAGTGGGACTGTTTGGGTTAAAGGGACCTAACCCTTCCCGAAAATGGTCCTTTTTGGACTTTTGTGAACATCTCATCACCAAAAAAGTGGACTTTCTTGCCAAAAATTTCTCTAGAGGTTGGGCCTTGTTATCAAAAATTTTCACGGCAAAAAGTGGACCTTTGTTGCCTTTTTTGTGGGGGAACCTCACAATCCCCCCCCTCCCCCCGGTAATGGGCCTGATATCCTCTGATAATCACAAAGGTTATTGCAACTGGGTATGTACGGGCAAGTAATGAAAGGTTGCAGCCCAGCATCCCACTATATCCTGATAAAAATATTAAAGGTGCAAACAATGAGATTTCCACATATAAAGTATTCCGAAAAAAATGGACATCCTGATTGTAAAGCCTTTCCAAAATATTTCCCATCTCAAAGGATTTAGCCGAGATATATTTCTTTTATATAAAAATTGGGAAATTTATAATTTTGTATTGGATCAAATAAGAAATTCAGCCCTATGTTTTATATTGAAGATATAGATCAAATCGAGATCACCTTTTGATTTCACTTTTAAGACATTTCTTTAGCCAAGCAAGTCAAGATAACCTTTTGATTTCAACCTTTTTCTTTAGCCAAATACAGGTAAGAATCTATTGAGTGTCAAATCTGTATAAACTACATGACTCAAAATATGGCTGCCTTGAAATCTCTCGTTGCACCTTTACGTACCCACACTTTATGGGTTAAAATGGGTGTTAAAGTCAGGGATTTAATGTGTTAAGAATAGGATTTTTGTGGAATCACATGACCTTATTGAGGTAATTTTTTTAAATGGTGCATTGTGGGATAGACTCAATACATCCTCTGGTGGTTACCCTCATCACTTCCTGTTAAACTTACACACAATATCCTATGGGACTGTACTACACACAAATGCTTACTACAACTAGGCCCATGTGCAGGATTTATTTTGGTTGTGCAGAACTTCTAAGATGTGGACCTTTTAGGGGGAAATCTGCACTTGCACAGATATTGTTCATAAAAGTGGACCTAGCCTCCTATGTACGGTATCTTTATGAACTTTTTGAACACCTCAATACCATAAAATGAACTTTTGCTGAATTCTCTTTCTAAATTTTGAACCTTATAGTGAAAAATTTTAAAATATCACCAAAAAGTGGACCTAAGCCCATCTTATAGAATTTGGGAGTGTAACTGCAACTTCCCATGACACATCCAATTCAATAGAAAGTTAGAAATTAAGCATTTAAGAGGACTAATTTTAATTCAAACACCAAAACTAAAAAACAACATTTTGAAAACCTACAGTGGGCCTTTAAGCCTAATCATTGCTAGACACACACTGACATTTTAATATTAACAAAACTGACTTTATGCCATTTAAATTACTATTTCAGAAGTAAAATCACTATTTCAGAAGTAAAATCATTTCAGAACCATTTCAGAAGTGAAATCACTATTTCAGTATTTCATAAGTAAAATCACTATTTCAGAAGCAAGCATATGGACTAACATGCCAAGTCTAGGAATACACACTTCCATTGCATGTTACAAATATGTTCTGCATTCAAAGTGTTATATCACACCCCTGGGATCTACGTCACTTTCCGTCTTTACTTTTCACAGGAACCGCCTCTAATTACAAGATCTGGGTGATTCCTGCACACTGGTTATAACAAGCAAGTCTGTTCACAACAACATGGAACCAACCCTTCAAATTAATTGAGTTTGCAGTTTTCAAGGGTGCTGACACAGTCCTGTCTTATGTTAAAGGAACATCATATATTATAAAGATAATAATTTTGCACTTGTCAGTAAACAGCTACTTTGATTGTATGTAACCTGATTATTTATGGGGATTTTGTTTAGATAGTGATTTAATTCTAAAGGGTAAAGCAATTTAATTTTCTCATATAAGGGAGCGGTCATTATTTACAAGATTTTTTTGGGGGTGAGAAATTTTACTTTCCCCCTTCAGTTCCATTCAAATATTTCACATTCCCCCTATTTTGTTAAATTTTTCCATATAAAAAGTTCAGGTTCTCTTTTAATAATATGATTATTTGTGTTTATTTCAGTTCCTCATGTCACCATGTTAATTTAATTGTCCGGATCCAGGTAATTAAACTGCTCTAGTTCATAATAAAAATTAATATTGAGTTGTTCGTTAATTTTGCAGTCGGGAATGGGTACATATAAAAATCTCGCCTACTGTCTGTCCAATTAGCTTAGATGTCTGGTTTTTATTAATTATTTCCCCCCCCCCCATTTTTTTTTTTGAAAAAAGTAATGAAAGAAAAGTTGTTATTCATCATTGGACCCAACAAGATCATTAAGTTCCAATTTGAAAACAGATTTCTTTTAATTTTTGTAAACACTACCATCAAAGCTACAAGGCCACCTTGAGCAAAGGCGTTCCAGAAACCCTCCAGATCGATGGGGCTGAGTGCAAACAGGGTACGTGGCTTGCGCCGTGACCAAAAACGAGGCGTGATTTTATGAGGGCCTTCCCGCTCCCCTGTAAGTGGTCCATATCGCTTATTCGATTAGTAGTAATAGTAATAGGGGGATGGGCCTGAGAATGTGTGTTAACCCTGGTGGGGTGGTGGTTTGAGGTGTCCCCGTGAACGAGCGTGCCCGGATTCACTCACACTCGCAGCACTGCCCTTACTCCCCCTGTCACTTCACACACTTCACCCAATTCATTGCATCCTCCATCCTCACACCAACCCTCCAATTCTCCTCCTCCACTTGCTTCTTCCAATTCTTTTCTCCCCAACCTCCCATGTCAAACTCAAGAGCCTTAAAACAAGCTCATCCTTCCTCAAATCACCCACACGTGCCCATAGAACTACGTACAACTAGTCGCCTTTGCCAAATGGTCTACGCTTCTTTCTTCTCAAAACCAACATCTGCATCAGTCCCTCAGTCTTATCCTATCCGTCAACTGCACCCCCCACACATCCATCGCTTCCTCATCATCATTGCTCTCGCTGTCCTCCTCAGATCCCCCCTCATTTTCATCACTCAGAACCACCAGTGTCTCACTCCCATACGCATCACTGACCTCCACAGCAGCTTCTTATACAATACAAACACCATAACCTTTCATCTTCAAAGGATCTTTCCCTTCAACCACTCAACTCCGGCCACATTCCCTAAACTTTCACCCACCCATACTCACTCAAGCTGTCACAATCCACCTCGCATCCATCCCCCACTAACGCTGTCCCGCCATGTACGTGAACTCCTTCACCGATGCCACCTCCTCAGACACAATCTTTCACCCTGTTCCACCATCCCTCCACACCCTGTCGTTTGCATCTCCCCACAACATAATTCTACCTTTAAATCCTACCCTACCTTGCTCCACCCTACCTACCATTTCCCATGTGATGAACAAATTAAACTGAGACAAGGTCAAAGTCATGGTCCTTGCTATACTGACATACTATAGAGCAAAATAAATTTGCATTTTCAAAAATATAGTACAGTTTTCATACTTCGTAGTACCACACAAGTTGTGCAGATAATAACATTGAAATTTAACCATCAAGCGACTACTGTGATTTTAATTTTTCAAAAAATTTGAGCATAAAGGCTACCATAGTTATATGCATCTGCATCTGTACCGTGTTGCATGGGGCAAAATTTTTCCTGCAACATCTTCCGAGGGCCTCAGAGAACTTGTCAAGGAAATCTTTGTGCTTTGCAAGAAACGCAGGCAACCGAGAAACGCAAATACTACTGCGAATTTACTGCCTCTATTGCCAACATTTCTAAACAAAGGGCGATCTTAAATTGCATATCAATCAATGCTATCATACATTAGTTTTGAGCGCCCATCAAATGCATATGTGAATCAACCACTTCTACCAAAGGACTATGCCCGAAATTTTTCAAAAGGCGGCACGACCAGTGGCTCATTACAAATACCACCATACCCCACAAAGGTTTGTACCACGATGGCATATCCACCGATTACCCTGTCCATTGTGTATGTGACTGGCATAGATGTGGCGAGGGTGGACCGTATTCCAGCGCAGAATTAACGGTCTTGTTGATTCTTCAGAGACTGGGAGACTACCAACACGGATATCGGCTACCTGCGGCGGAGACTACGTTTGGACTGAAAACTACACAAAATGACCTCCACAGAAAGTGTCGATCTGCGCCTTGACCTGGAAGACTACAGAGGCAACAGAGCCTACGCAATACAACACAATTTCCATGTCGCGGAAGAGAGACTGTTCTACAAATTTAACTCTGGGAACTTACGAAGTTCGGCTGGGCGCTCCCTACGCAGACACAACCCCATGTACTTTAACCCACCAGGGGGATTCGACCACGATTCTTGGGGCCTCAGAATTGCAGCTCGAAGTTAAAGGGGTTGGTGGTACAGAGACTGTGTGGACCTCAACCTCAATGGCATGTAACAAGGGAGCTGCAGACAACCATCAACACAGTATGGGGATGGTAGACTGGAAGAGAGTTTGGGAAATCCTATACAGTCGGAAATGAAGATTCGCTATGTTGGATAACATGCAAACGTTAGGCGATTCGAGATGCATTGTGTGATACTGGCACCCTTCTTTTTAATTCTGGTCACTAAATAACCTTGCGAAAAACTTCCCATAAAGTTAACAGAGGTCATCAATATGTCCATCACCAGGAGGGCTCTCGCTAAAGGATTTTTTATATTGTTTAGCATTTTTTTGCAACAGCTCTTGCTTGATCATGTTGATAGAGCAACTACACAAATGTTCAGGGAACGTATTGCTACCGATCTAAATGGCATAGCAATGGCAGAAACTGTGTACAAAACTGCCTATGCAAACAATGTTATCAGAGCCCGTGGTCATCATCAGAAGTCATCTTGTGGGTAGAAGTCTTTCTCTGTTCAAACCTTGGAGGATATCAATAGCATTCATAATCAACAGTTCCCAAACAAACAATCTTAAAATGTCAGAACTATGGAGATCAAAGAGCGTATGAGTACAAATCTGTTATAAAAACACCTCTTTTGGTCTTATTTAAAAAAAAGGCCAACTACCTCTACTCCATGGATTTCAGTGTACTATGTGAACTTCGATCCGAACTTTGAATTGCATGGGGTTCTCAAGTTTAGTCGGGTAGGAATATGCCTTTTAGAGTTAAGACCATGTACATACCAAATTTTGCTGAAAAGGGATGCAAGCCAAAGCAAAGCAAAGATTATGTGGCGAGATGCAGATTTTGGGCCAATTTACCAAAAGTATGTCAATTTTTTTCTTTAAAAAAGAAAATCATTTAAAAATGGGAACTTTTGTATCCAGATGTGAGAAGTGGTCGATTTCCCCAAGAAATTTTTAAAAAAATATTATCATAAAATGGGAAAGAAAAGGAGTCATTCAATTCATGCCAGTTTCTAGCAATTTAATGTTAGAATGATCAAAACGGGGTGTTAAACAGCTGACACCAAGTCAGGCACTCAAGCGTGTTGGTGTTAGTTTTCTGATGTTGAAATTAGGGATTTAAACACCGCCTCGTGTTGCCGCACAAGTTTAATTATGCGTTTTGGTGATCTACTTATGAAATATTGGAGGTAGCTTTGACAATAGAAGCAAAAACAACAATAAATCAAACATTTCTATTTTAAGTATCAGCCGTTATAAGTAAGTAACCCAAAGCTTGGTTGGTAATTAATACCAGAGGGTTTTGCCCGTCCAGGATTGCTTCCAGGAGAGTGTTAATTAAAACACCAGTATAGTTTGTAAATGCACTGGCCAGTGTTAACAAAAAGATTAACCCAATAGGTGGTGAAAATGGAGGCACAAGTGTCATATCATCCATTGTAATACCAAAATTGATGTTACTATAAAACTAACATGGTGTAAATCTAACACCAGTGGGTGGTTTCTGTTTCCAGATATGGTGTTAAAAATTAAAACACCCATGTGTGTCAAATTTAAACTCCAGTTTTTGAGGTATTTGCAATCGACCCATTCTGCTTCATCAACCAATCACTTCCACAAACACAGTGCTCCATTGACGTAAAGAGTAACATATTGTCTGCACATATTTTGAGGGAGGGGAATGGGCAAAGACAGTTGAAAACTTGAAACCATCCATCGTTATCACACCCCATCTTTAATACTGATAGTTTGTTACTCAATTTAAATCAACCCATTATTATTGAGAGCGTGCAAACGTATACATTGTTTATAGCATCCACAAGCACTGATTGAAACAAGGCAGTTCTGCGAACCACAAAGGTCCCCGACTCATCGCCGTAGTTAAATGGAGCAAAATATAATTTTAAGATTACAGGGAGATTGTGATGGAAATTAAGTGGTTCTCAACCACTGAGGCTGCTGCCATTGCAGTTGTATGTAATTGACGGATCAAAGGTAGACTTACTTGAACATACAACTATTTGTAGTTATTTAACATTAGGATGACCCTACTGGACCTTGAAATGACCTTCAAAATTTCGGGCAAACATGACTGCTTACTACACCCATCAGTTTTCATGACCATAATACTTATGGATTTGACCTTGGATGACCCACATGACTTGAAATGACCATCAAAATTTTTACACTGAATGTTGACCAACCATCAAGTTTCATCATTTTGGCACTGAATTCTGACCGCACCCACCAAGTTTCATCACATCAGCCTACCAACATCTTATGATACCTTCAAATTTTTTGGCATTGAATGCGACTACAAACCCCCCAAGTTCAATTGTCCCTACCACAAATTGACAAGGTTATAGCAATTTTTATGCCATTTGACCTGAGCCCAGCATGACCTTGAATAGCCCAGCATGACTTGAAATGACCCCGCATAACCTGAAATGACCATCAAATTTTTTTGGCACTGGAATGTTGCCCACACCCACCAGGTTTAATCTCCTAGCACAATTGGCAAGGGTTATAGCAATTTAATTCCATTTGACCGTGAATGACACGGCACGACCTTGAAACGACCTTCAAATTTTTCTGCATTGAAATCGTGATCACCCCCCCCAAGTTGCATCTTCCTACCACATTTGCCAAGCGTTATAGCAATTTATCCCATTTTGACCAAATTTGACCCTATTTTTGACCAATTTGACCTTTGACGCATGCCACATACCCCTCCGTCCGAACTCATCCACCGCCTTCTTGGGCGACATCTATGGTGCGAAGATGGGCACCCATACTTACTTAGATCCAAAGATATCGTGTTTACAATGCTTAACATATACCCTATTTTTTGACCAAATTTGACCCCTATTTTTGCACATATTTGACCTTGCCTAATGTCACATTAACCCCCACTTTACAATCAACCCACGCCTACTTGAGATGCATCTAATGTTGCGAAGATGGACACCCCCTCTTACTTAGATCCGAGATTCTGCGTGGGACGCACACGCACACACGGACCAGTGCATTTCTATAGTCCCCCTTTGCCAACGTAAGTTGGCGGGGGACCAATTATAGTTCAAGAACATGATGAACTCATTGAACTGTGACTCCCACGGCGAGCAGAGATTCGGCCTGTGATACTACATATTTTGAAAATGAACGCAGCTAGCGCCGAATTCAAAACACATGCCATGATTTTCTACGCACCAAGGTTATGATGAAATATGAAGAAATCATGCAAAAATAAAGAATAGCTATAAGCCACCCATCATAAGTAACACACCCGCACATCAAAATTTGAGACCGGACTGAATTTGTTTAAAGGTGCGTGTTCCTATCGTCTTTTTGGTCCCCCCTGATTTACCAGAAGTAGTACGATTAAATTGGTATCAATGAAAGGCCGTATTTTTCTCATTGTCCCTCCTTAAATTGAGGCCTCAAATCCCATTTCATTCCCAAGATATAAACACAAAAACGCCGTTTTAGTGGTTAAACCATCAATATTCGCACAGTACTGAATAGGGATTTGCAACATGCATTATGGTTTCTACCATCAAAACTGCGAAGTTGTTTCCCACGGTACTGTATGCAAGAACAGTTTGAACATACTGACGGTATCAAAATGTTGCTACAGTGACCATACAACGATTTGTAGTTTAGTTTAATTTTAACCTGAGATGACCCTACTTGCCCTTTAAACGACCTTCAAATTTTCGGCAATGAATGCTTACTACGCCCCTCATTTTCATGACCATAATACCTGTATGGATTGACCTTGATTACCCCACCATGACCTTTAAATTGACCATCATAAATTTTTCAACACTGGATGTTTACCACAGAACCCCATCCGTTGCATCATTTTGGCAACTGACTGCTGACCGCACCACCAAGTTTCATCATCCTACCACATACTTAGTGATATTACCTTGGAAGATCCCACATGACCTTGAAATGACCTTCAATTTTTTTGGCATTGAAGCCGACTACACCCACCAAGTTTTATTGTCACTAACCACATTTGTCAAGGGTTATAGCAATTTATGCCATTTGACCTTGATGCGACATGACTTTGCATGACCCAGCATGACACCCCCTTTTTTGGGGAATGACCGCAGTACCTTGAAATGACCATCACATTTTTTTTGCACTACTGTTGACCACAACCCCCCAGTTTCATCATCCTACCACAATTGACAAGGGGTTATACGTCAATTTTAATCAATTGACCTTGAATGACCCTGCATGACCTTGAAATGACCTTCAATTTTTCTGCATTGAATGTTGAGCACACCCACCAGTTTTCACCCTGCCACAATTGGCCAGGGTTTATAGCAAGTTAATCAATCCCATTTTGACCAAATTTGACCCTATTTTTGACATATTTGACCTTTGACGCATGCCACATGCCCCACCTCCGAACTCATCCACCGCCTTCTTGGTTGACATCCTATGGTGCGAAGATGACACCCATAACTTACTTAGATCAAAAGATATCAATGGCTTACAAGGCTTATAACAATATAACCCTATGTTTTGACAAATTTGACCCTATTTTTTGACCAGATTTGACTATTTTGACCTAGTCAATGACCCACTTTACATCTCAGCCAACGCCTACTTGAGATTCATCTATGATGCGAAGATGAGCACCCATACTTGCTTAGATCCAGATATTGCGTGGGACTGCACACAAACACGCACACACGGACGCAGGGCCTTTCTATAGTCCCCCTTTGCCACTAAAGTTGGCGGGGGACCAATTAGTTCAATAATACTGTGGAGACTATAACTGGCCTCCATCAGCAAACAGAGGATTCGCAAGGTGGATATACTAATTTTGAAAATGAACGACAGCTAGCTGAAATTCAAACTACTGCCATGATTTTCTCTATCCTACGCAACAAGGTATATGAATTGAAAGAAATCATCAAAGTAAAGATAGCTATAGCCCACCCAAATCATAAGTAACACACAGCACTCAAAATTGAGACCGGACCTAATTTGCTTTATAAGTTGCTTGTTTCAATCGTCTTTGGACCCCCCCCTGATTTACCCAGAAGTATATCGATTTGGTATCAGATGAACGGCCGTATTTTTTCTTTTTCTCATTGTCGTCTGAAATTTGAGCCCTCCAATCCATTTCTTTCATTCCCAAGATATAAACAAAAAAACGCCGTTTTAGTGGTTAACCACAATATTAGCACAGTATTGAATAAGGCTTTGCAACATTCATTATTGCCTCTACCATCAACTGCAAGTTTGTTTCCCACGGTACTTGATGGGGTAATAGGTGCAAGTTGCATAAAGCTCTCAACAAGTAAGACACAATATACATATAACTCAGAACAAGCCACCTTTAATTTTTTTTTTTATTGAAATGTTTACTTTTATGTGCTGTTTATGTTTAACTTCTTACACAATTGGGAGAGATCAATTTTTAATTTTTCTATCCATTTGATATTGCCAATCACACGGTTTGGTAACTAAGTTTGTTTTTTAGGTGACTAATGACTACACATACTTGTTACTACATTTTAACTTCATACAACATGTCTATTTTACAATTGTGGTATTTTTGCTATGGTTTGTTTGTTCACAGGTTCTTTTGGCGATTTTACGACAGTCCTTGTTTTGCCATTTTGGATCCTAGAATGGTGATAAATAGCCCGTGAGCCTTGTCCCGTCCCCCGTTACCGTTCATCCCCCCAGAATCCTCCGACTTGACCATGGTTGCATTTTATATGGTCTAGTAAACCATAAAATGATTTACCTTTTAACAATTGGGATGCATAGCCCCGATGACGTCATTGTGATGACTCATCACTTTTTGGAGACTAAAATATGAAATTTTCAATTATTTATTTTTTGCATATCGGATAGCCCCAGATAATAGATGTGTTATTTATCTGCACTCATTCGCACTAATTAGCTTCGTTCATATTTTTATATCCCAGTTTTAAATATATTTTCCCCATTGACTTATGTACAAAACAAAACTTTAAAACGGCGATTTTCTCAATTTCTGATTTTACTTGTTTGTTTGGGCATGAAAAAAGTAGCTATTTCTCTGACAACTACTATGCAACCATTTAACCCTCTTGTTTAACTTATTTTATATGAATAGGATGTACTGAGCACGAATATGAATGTTTTATTTCCAAAATATATTTTTAGTAATCATAATGAACGAAAAATGATGACGTCATCAAGATTGACCTTTGGGGGTAAAGAAATTCGAACTAGTTTTGTATATCCTATATGTGAGCTGACATTACCATCTTTAATTTCAATCAATTTGACCTTTAACCCACTGCATAGATGAGTAATAAGCCAAATCTGAATCCATTTTTACATTGAGCCCCTATGTAAATCCCCAATTAAAATGCCATTTTCTTAAAATTGTGATTTCAATTGACTATGAGTTTTTGAAAAAGGCAGGACACAGGGTGGTTACCCCCTTGAGAATTAGTTATAATGCACCCGATGCGTATGATTTTTGATACCAATGAATATCTATGATCCTCTTCTTTCCATTGATACCAAAAGAAGTATAATAAGTTACCAAATACCTATTGGCTTCACAATGACGTCATAAAGTCCGTTAGCTGGAAAATTGGCATTTTTCCACAGAAAATTTTTCGAAATCCTTTTGCGCTAAAAAGAGGTAGGACTTTGATTTTTATGCGGTTTTCAGCACTAAATGAATGACATTGACTAGTTTCTTACAGAAACAGACTTTTATAGCCATAATTTGCATAATTTATAAAAAACTGTACCAAAAATATCTTTGGGTTGCAAAACACCCCCTCTTACCCATCGACTTTGACGGTCAATACCCTAACCCTGTAAAGGTCACGTTGCATTTGTTTTCGCTATAATAACCAGAAATGGACGAGGGACTGATTACCTAGAAGCTTTTAACGAAGCTTGCGGCATATCAGCGCATTAGGTTTCCCTCGGGTGGTCATCCCCCCTCCCCCGTGACAGGGTTAACTTTTACTAACCAACATCTCCATTGATTATCCAAATTTATTGGGGGAGCTCATAGGATAAAATTAAGGAATAGTTTTGAGTGTCGCAAATGCTTCCTTAAGAGAGTAGGGGGGGTAACAAGACCAAGCCCCATTTGAATGCAGGACGTTGACCTTCTGTGTCCCTACATCGGAAACTAACATTTTAGACATTCAAAACTATTCCTATTTTAATCCTATGAACTCCACCATAATTTGCACCATTTTTTTATCCACATCGGAGCAACTTTAAATTTGGACCCCTGTACAACTGAAATTGACCCTTATTATTGATTTTGCGGTTTTTAGCCCTATAACTCTGAAAACTTTAGGCTGTCATATACAAACTATACGCTTTCTGAAATCCTTTATGGTTAGACACATACATGGTGTGCTTTTTCACATGATTGGATCAATTTACAAATTTGCCTGTCACAACTTGGTTTTGGCCCCCTCTCCTAAGGCACCACTTGCGGCACTTAGAATCACGTTTCAGGGTTTCTTCAGTCTGTCACATATTTAATCACTCAACCGTTTTGTACTTGAGATGTGTTCAATTTGTGCTAGGGCCTTTTCCCAGGGCTATAAGGTATGCCCGCCAATGTCGAAAAGAGGAGGGTTTTGGTTGCTACCCAAGATGATTTCTGCTACCATTTTTGAAACTCTTCTTCCCGTTGGCTCTTAAACTCTATGTTTATGTAAAAATTATTCATTGCCATCAAGTAGACGGAACACCTCATGCCAATCCGATATCCCTAACTTTATTATCGCAAATTGGATTTTTTCTGTGGAAAATTACAATTTAGCCACTCGCGAACATTGTGACGTCAACTGGTGACGCTATACTAGGTAAGTTCGGTAAGCTTTCGTTAAAAGCTTTTAGGTAATCACTTCCCGGCATCCTTCTGGTTTTTTAGCCGAAACAATGCGACGTTAGCACCTTCACCGGTGTTTTAGTGTATGCCGTCTAAGTCGATTGTTAAAAACGGTGGTCGTTGCCACCCAAAGAATTTGGTACATTTTTATACAATTAATGCACATTTATGGCTCTAAAAGTCTGTCTCTGTAAGAACTAGTCAATGCAATTGTCATCATTTAGAGGCTGAAAACCGCATGAAATCTGACATTCCTACCTGTTTTGAGGGACAAACGGGCATGATTTTCGAAAATTTTCCGTGGAAATGGTAATTTTGCCGGCTCGCGGACTTATGACTCATTGTGACCCACACTAGGTATGTTGGGGTACTTAGTTTATACTTATTTTGGTATCAGTGGAACGAAAGAGGAATCATAGCTAGTCACTGGTATCAAAATCATAGCATCGGGTGCATTATAACTAATTCTCAAGGGGGTAACCACCCTGTGTCCTGGCCTTTCTAAACCATATATATTGAATCACATTTTAAAAATGGCATTTTAATTGTGGATTTACATAGGGCTCAATGTAAATATGGATCAGGTTTGGCTTTTTACTCATCTATGAAGTGGGTTGAAGGTTCAAATATGCTTTGAATTAAAGATGGCAATGTCAGCTTACCATATTAAGGTAAAAAAATATTTCGCATTTTTTTTACCCCCAAAGGTCAATCTGATGACGTCATCATTTTTCGTTCATTGATTCGACTAAAAATCTATTTTGGAAATAAAAACATTCATATTCTTGCTCAGTACATCCTAATGCATAGAAATAAGTAAAAAGAGGGGTTAATGGTTTGCATAGTAACATGTTTTGTCAGAGAAAATAGCTACTTTTTTCATGCCCAAAAAACAATTAAAATCAGAACTGAGAAATCTCCGTTAACTTTTGTGTTTTGTACATAAGTCAATGGGGAAAATATATTATAAAACTGATATAAAACTGAAACGAAGATAATATTTGCTAATGAGGTGCAGATAAATACTAATAATTATCGGGCGATCCGAATTGCACGAAATAAATAATTGAAAAATTGTACATATTGTTCTCTACAAAATTTGATGACGTGCCATCAAAATGACGTCTCGTGGCTATGCATCCATTTTTTTTAAAGGTACATCATTTTTCTGGTTACTATACCATATAGAATACAACAATGGTCAAGTCGGAGGATCCTGGGGGGGATGCACGTAACGGTGGACAGCTCACCGGCTATAATAGTTAATATCTTTACCATTTTTATAAATATATGTTTAATGCCCCATGAGAATACAGAAATCGATTTACACTTTTGTCATGTATAATCCGTTGTGTTCTATACAGGGATCCTAAAAAATCAGGATAGGCTACCTCGCTCATGAGTGGAGGCACTACTGCATAAAAGGTGTACCTTCAGATCGCAGGTCATATGTGGCACGTGTATACTGTAAAACATTTTTAATTCTTTTTATTTTTTTTATTACATTGAAACAGTTTGGTTGACATTTTTTGCGAGTATTCAATTTTTTGCGAAATTTGTAATTTTGTGATGATCCTTATGTACTTGGCAATATGTTTGCGAGGAGTTATTTTCGCGAAATTCTTGTTACTCACGAAATTTGCGAATTAAGTACCTTGCGAATTAACATGTTTACAGTACTATATATTTACGTCATTGCTAGCTACGCGTCATCACTAGTCAACTACTCATACACTGAAATCTGTACCTTATGAAAATGGCTTTTGAGTGCACTATTACCTCTTCGGGTATTTTGTACCGTTGGAAATGGCTTTTGGAGTGGCACTATTACTCTTCGGTATTTGCACCACAGTTTCACCACCTGGTCTATCACATGTGCGAACGTATTTGCTGTAGCCTTGTAGAACTCAGTGCTCTACTTAAGCAGTGATTTGCTAATCCGAGATATCGCAAAAAATCAATTTAGTATTTTTCGTTATTGCAATGGATGTGCTAACATAACCTGCAGTGGTTGGCTTGAATCGTGGTATTTAAGGTCAAGGTCGTAATTTTTTATCCGATTTATGTAATTTTTATCCTGCGTATAAAAATTCCGACTTTAGATAAAAAACAACGTTCGCCTGGAAATCCCACACTTTTAAGTAAAAAAAGCGTAATATTGTGTACCATGACCTGTACAGTTTAACCTCAAAGACCAACATTACTGATCTTTTGTTTTATTCTGTACTTGTGTAAACCACAATCTTTTTTAGTGTAGATTTTGAGAGCCATCGCTGTAATGTCCATTTGCAGGAGAAAGTATGAAAATTCCCAATACGTTTTCACTCATTTGTGTTTTTGTTATTATCCTTACATTAAAATGATTAGTATGGATGGCACCCCTTATCACCCAAATTTTATTAAGCTAAAAATGCATTTCCATTATTTTTTTATTCTCTCGCATAATCGCTGCGTTTTCCTTTATTTAAGTTGAACTCAACTGGCCATTTTTCTCCAATTTCTTCATTTACTCATTTTGTTTGAATACCAGCTATATATATATTAGATTATAGTTGTCATAAAATCTTGATCAGTTTGAAGTTCTGGGTTGTTTTTTGTTTTGATAGGTGATTAATACATTGCACATATAGACATACAGACACCACCCGCAAATTAACTAAGCTTCCGGGGGGGGGGGGTGCCTTATCAGAGCACAATTCCCCCTTTTTTTTCACTCTGTTTTTATGTTTTATTTTGGTTGTTTTCTTGTTGTTAGGTTTTGGGTTTTTTTTAATCAACCAGGACACCTGAAACTTTGCCAGCAGTGGAATTTGCCCTTACAAAAAATAATATTTAATAGCTAGCTACTAATAGTTTTTAATGTAATGGGTGATAACATTCCTCATGGAATTTTTTTACCCATTAAAGCAATACTCTCAGAGAATGTTGAAAGGAAAAGGTCCACCTCTTGTAGATTACCCTGCTTAAATTACAACCAGGTCTAAAAGTCAGACTCCCTCTGAGAATATCCTTCGTCCTGCCTAAGGAGTGATGTCATCACCTTTTTGCGCATCCATTGTGCTTCACATCACGCACGCCGACTTGCCGCTCCGCGATTACAACTGCGGCTTACTACGATTCACACGTTTAAGACTGCATGAAAGCTATGATTTCTCCTTAGTTAAGGCCGGAAGAAGTAGACTAGCCTATTAATTCCTGTAGTGCCCTCCCTCTCTCATAGCATTCAGCTTCACTCGGAGGTCATAGGATTTATGTCCAGAGAAGCGACCAATCTCTCTTTCCTGTACCTGAGATGGGATAGTCCATTAATTTGTTTTACCCAATGTATTTTCAATTCATTGTTATTAGTTCCCCCCATCCAGCAAAGTAAACTTCCGGCCATTCGGAAGCTTATAGGAAGTTCTAGCCGAACCAAAAGAGTGTCACTGTGAAACCCTTTACAGTAATTAGCTGTGTTATTGGAAAGGAACAGTCACGTTAAAATCTTTCAATTTCCAACCAGCTTGAAAATGTCAATTGTCATGGCTAACCAAGCCTGTACTCCTCTTTGCTGCCATCTTTATGGTATAATTCCAGAACCAATGTTGTCCACTGCCACAGTGCAACCACACCACGACCTCTGTCAAGGAACGAATGTACACTGGACGATTTGCAAGCCACCACCAATACTGATTGCTGCCGAATTGACAGCTTCCTTTCCAGCATTGTAGCAAGGACAGAACTGAAAATACACATCACCCATGACGTCAGAACTGTGCTAGAAGCGAGTTCCGTCAGACCACCATCAACCTCCAGTTGCAAGAGACTGCAAATGATATTGCTGCACAAGGTCATGATACAAGTGGCCTATACAAGATCAGACCCCGGGTATATCCAGTTTCTCCTGCAGAAAAAGACACAGAGCCATTTGCCGTATCCGGTGATTTGGTCATGACGGGGGAACTGGACCGTGTTCCTCACATACAAAGTGCTGGCCATTTGATTTCTTCTACAGAGATTGTGCTGGCCGTACAAGGAAGGATTTGGATATGTCAATGGTGACTACTGGTTGGGGCTCGCAAAAACTTCACCAAATGACAGCGACAAGCAAATTATGAACTCCGAGTTGAATTGGAAGCTTCAACGGCAACCAGGCTTATGCTCATTATGACAGTTTTCAAATTGGTGATGAGCATACTTTCTACAAGCTCATCTTGTTGCATATGAAGGTACAGCAGGCGACTCACTTACATATCATGACAATATGCCTTTCTACTAAGATCAAGATCATGATCCACGTGATAGTTCCAGTTTCGCTCAAGATTATAAAGGCGGCTGGTGGTACAACGAGTGTCACTGAGTAATCTCAATGGATATTATGTCAGAATCAACAGTACAAGATGGATTCATCAATGTCATGGTACCACTGGAAAAATGAACATGAATCTTTGAAAGAAATCAAAATGAAAATCCGCCGTGTTGACTACTGTTGAATATTCCCAACAACTCACTTTCTCTGTCCTCTCAAGTATTTTTAAAAGATAATTTGAAGATTGCAATATAGCCATTCAACTTTTGTCGGTAAAGGGTGCAAACGGGAAGATTGCACACATCACTGTCCCTAAAAAAATTGAAAGTACTGATTTGTGCCTTAATGTAAGGCTTTCCATTAAATAACCCCCTCTGAAAGCCTTAAGCTGAGAAAAGTTTCTTTGGGTAACAAAATTGTTAACTTTCTATTCCGTAAGGAGCAAATACGAATTCACTCTCTGTTTATATGGAAATATAAAGCAATCAAAATCACCCCTTTTCTCTCCTCTTTTAAGACATTTTTTCTGTAGCCAAATCAAGGTAAGAAATCTTTGAGTGCTATTGCATATGAATTACTATTATGACACAATCTGTGGGTGCCTCAAAAAGCTCTCGTTGCACCTTAAGATTTATAAACAAATCCCCCTTTTGTTCAGCCTGTTTGGCCATCAAACAACATTTTAAGTCCTTATGGCATTATACACGCCCATTTAATTTTCTCGCTAATTGCTTCAATAGGTCCGCCAAAACTCTCAATGTTTGATTACCTCAAGTTAAAAATAGAACAGATATACACATGAAACCTTTGGAATTTCATTTGAAGAATGAAACTGTAGACGGTATACATTTGAACTTTGTAAAAGCTATCCTTTTCTAGCCTTAGGCTTATAACTTATCAATCACCCCTCGCAACAGGACTAAATCCTGTTTTAGAACCAAAATAGATCGCAGTACAGTGACCAACAGGCCGGAAAAAAGATTTCCAGGAATGTGAACCATCAAATTCACTATAAAGGAGCTAGATTTTCCCAGCACTTATATATTTCTTTATTAAAAAAAAACAAACAAAAATTTTACTCCAAATATTCCTGGCAGGGGTTTTCTAATTTTCATTATTCACAATACGGTGCACGCTGCCAATGGTTGCATCGGAGATGCATCATGGGAAAAAGGTGACATCCATAGCCAGAGCAATACAAGCTTGTTAATATATCACAGCTGTTTGACCCTGTGCCTCTTTATTTTTAAAACAAATTTAAGCATTGGTGACACAATTTTGACAACTGATATAAGTAGGGGCATGCAAGAGCTTTTACCTATGCAAAAATCAGCAAAATCCATTGCGGGAATCTTGCCAATAGCCTGACAAAGGTCCATGATTTCTATGTTATACTGCCCGTATGTACCCATTTTCCATAGAAAGATGCATAAAACTAGATTTTAATCAAAATCATATTTACCCGCAAAGAAATTTCGTTAAATTTATACAGGATGAAGTTAGTGGGAAAAAAATAATCCAAACCAGTTGCCCAAACTGTGTCGCCATTGATTTTGTTGTTTTATTTTGGCTGTTTTAATTAATTGAGATTTTCAAAACAGCTGTATAATAGCATTTTGCAAATGGCAATTTAAAATACTAAACCTGTTTTCTTTCTACCAATCACAGTCACACATCTCTGTGGTGAGCCATACTTGAGCGTTTTCAAAGAAGTAACTCACACTTGCATGTTAAGGAATAATAGCACATTTTGAAGTATGCCCCCCCAATTTCAAAAACATGAGATGTTGCCACAGGAATGAACTGGAAATTGAGGGTGGCATGTGGGTTGTATAAGTCCTCACAGTCATGGGTGGGGCTGATTTAGAATGCATTGTTGTAGAATATTTAGGAAAAAAGTTTATGTTAAGTGAATAAAGTTACTTGAGTGAATAACTACTTGACAGTTCTCCTAAAAAGTATCATTGTGTCATTTTTGTGGATAGTGACTTAGACATTCACAGTACATGTATATCATTCATATCAAGCAAATGTACTGACCCTCAATTTGATAACAAAAATGACCAATTCAAAGTTTGTTTTAAGGAAATTTGGTTTTTGAGGGGTGGCAACACCCTCCCCTTTCAGGTGTTTAATGCACAAATAGCTCTAGGAATGATGGGTAATTTTTATGACCGTTCTGGAATGAAAAAAAAATTGAGCCTATATTAAACAAGGCGAACTTCTATTTAAAGCATGAGGTAAAATTAGTCCAGCCGACTTCGCGATCACTAAATGCGCTTTTAAAAGCACTACAAAACCCCACCCCCTCCCCAATATACAGCAAAACAACCCAACCCCCCCCCAACCCACGCAAAAACACCACCCTCCCCAACACCCGAATCACCCACCCCCCTCCCCTACCCACACTCCACACCCACTCACGAACACCCGCCCATGCAAACACCACCACCTCCTAACCCTCAAACCAAACCCCCCGTACACCGCCCCATACCCGCACACGATACTCTTCCCCAACACCCTGCAACACCCCAACCCCCCAAACAAAAACCAACCCCCCACACACCCCCCACCACTCCCACAAAAAGCCGCAAACCACCCTCACCCCGCAACACTAATCATCCCTCCCCAACACATGCCACACCCCACCCCTGCAAACCCCAACCACATGCAGCAACACCCAACACCCCTGCAACCCCCACCCATGCAGCAACCCAAAACCATGCAGCAACCCCAACCCCTCCACAACACCACCTCTACACAACCCAACTCCTCCCACAACCCCAACACCCCACCCCCATCCAAAACCCCACAATACCCAACTCTCCCAACACCCAAAAACCCCTCCCCAACCCATCCCGGCTCCCCAACACCCCCAATTCCCTCCTATGGCAAGTAGTCTCATGGTAGCGAAGGAATGGCCTATGCCGACATCCCTGCAGAGATACAGCAATTACGCATTTAATTAGATCATTGGCATACCTAAGCCGCATACATCACATATTCGAATTGCCAAAAGATGTGCACCATGATCGGTTCTCGTGCAGCGCAGAATTTTGATATCTATGTACGTTCAAAAATCTAGCATTAAGCTGAGTTTGCATATTATTAGATCATTTGCATACTCAAATTGCCCGAAATAAATCCAACTCCAATCAGGTCGAGAAACTCTTCAACCCGCTTCTTCCCACCAAGTTACTTCATTATATGCATTACGGAACTCAAGAAAACTTGTAAACAGGCATTGCAGGAACTTTTCATAAAGTATGCAAAGTAGAGACTTGCCTACTGGTCCATCTTTTTTCGTTTCTTGCTCTTTCCTACTAATTAGCATATGTTAAGCCCAAAACCTAATCAGGTCGAGAACTCATCAACCCGTTCTTTCCACTAAGTTAATCATGTCGCCCTTACTGAACTCCAGATAAATCGTATACAACCATGGGGTTAAAATGTTTATCACGCGAAGATGGACGACCGAGGACGAGGGGGAAGGGAAAAAATGGACGACGGACGGCCGTTGTCTTTTCATAGTCCCCGTTCCGACGCGTTTAGGCGGGGGACACAAGTTGATCTGTGAGCTCCCAGGTCTTCCTAAGAATATGCTAAGATTTTGCTAAAACCATTTAATGGAAACACAAATGATCCCAACCAAAGCCTCATAAAAAGAAGTCTCACACAAACAAAGCTTTTAAATTTGCATTTTAGATACTTGTTTTTCAGGTTGTTTTTTTGTTTTTTGTATTTTAGATGGTGGTATCAGAGGGCTTGCTAAAATGAGCCAATCAGCCAGATCGATATAATTGATGGTATTATATACCCTCAGATGATCCTTCATATGATTGGTTTTAAATGAAAGTAATCTGACATGGTATAGTTTCACTATTTTCGATAAACGAGACTACAGTTCTCAGCTCCGCTTCGGGAAACTAGTACGCCTCGAGATCACTCGGGTCAATAGAATAGATTTGACTATGTACTCATGGACAGTCAACATTTGTTACTATATACTGCCTACTATGGGTAATACGCACTATTTTGATATTGGAAGTAAAATCAAGTAGTAGACCTTCAAACTGTATTACCAAGCATGACCGTTGACCCGATAAGCATCAACGGCCCATCACATGCAAACTGTTTGGCGCAGTACTTTCGCATATTTCGCCTCTGCGTTATGCGCTTCACTGGCAAGCACTTGTGAATGTACGCGAGCATATAAGGACGCTCGCGTACATTGTATTTTGCTGAACGTTTCCGATGTTCATTTGAAAAGGTCACTTAGCAAATCGGATATACTGTAAATATGGTGATATGGTTTACACAGACATATAGAAGCACTATCTTAATTGGTTAATCACAGGCCTATCATGTCGGGTCCTGTAATGAGCGAATCAGACAGATTATATTATAGCTGGTAGTGCCCAGGGGGTTATAAGGTCAGATATTAAAATTGCAGACCTTTTCATACCCCTTTAATTTGGATTAATCGGTTCTATTATTTTCTGGAAATCAGGGTAGTACACCTACTTATAACCTAGTCAGCATGTGTCATTCAAATCTGAAGGAATTGAACTGTTGAACTAAGACAAGCATAAACGTGACTCACTGCCATTCAACAGAAAATGAGATGCGAATTAAATTACCCTATATGGCTTTTATCACACTATATTTAGACATCGACTCAGATCAGGAAGTGTGCGGTTCCTATAAAGAGAGGCACCTAAGCCATTGGGCACTAAAATCGGCAAATCTTTACTTTTGAATTTCACTGCCAGCTTTCTTGTAATATTCTGGTAAAACTATTCAAGCAACTGTTGGTTACACTTCGACACTATGGCCGTCAAACAAGTTCCTGCAGTTTTGATCTATCTGTTGTTATTAAGTTATAGGTCTATGGAATCCAAACAGTAGGACAACAAGTCACCAAGCGAACCAATGCACTGTTTCCACGGCAACACTGCTGCATAAATGTGACCGATAATATGGAAAACATTCTGAGGAGTCACCTTAAAAACAAACACCTATGATAAAAAACTCTGTTGTGTGGCGCTTCACAGCCGGCGAATTGGGGAAATTATCCACCAACACCAACACCTTTTTGTACTTGGAATTACATTTATTTAAAATAATTTCAAACCATTTGGCCTGCCTAGAAGCGGTGGTCCTACAAGATCAAACCCCAGAACATCCCTGTTCTCCCAAGCCAACCATGAATCGTTTTCTGTTTACTGGCGTACAGGGACACGCTGCGGAAATTGGACGGTGTTCCAGCGCCGAGCAGTTACGCAGTCGGTTCTTCATAGACTAGGGAGGATTACCAAACAAAAGGCTTCGGGTGTTCTTCAATGGCTACTTCTGGCTGGGTCTTGATAAATGCATCAAATTACCGCTGTGGCCAATTACGAACTCCGAGTTGATTTAGAAGATTTCAGTCGGCAGGACCATGGCTTTTGCTTCGGTAATGACAGCTTTTATTTGGGTGATGAAAGTACATTCTATAAACTTACCTTAGTCGGTAACCTATTCAGGTACAGCGGGAGACTCTTTAAAATATTCACGATAATATGCCGTTTTCGACCAAGGATCAAGACCATGGAATCTGACAGCTGCTGAACTGTGCCAAGACATAAGGGGGCTGATGGTACAAGGGCTGTCCAGTGAGCAAATCTTAATGGTTTTTGCACAGGGGGGGGGGGGGGTTACTTGGGGGGGGGGGGGGGTGAAGACTTGGCCAGAGTCCGATATTGGAATGACGTTGTACCACTGGAAAAGAAGCCATGTTTCCCGCAAAGATCGGGAAATGAAAATCCGACGCATTCACTAGGGAAGAGCTCAGACCTATAAGTCTGGACAGAATAAGGGCGACCATTGCAATCTGACATAATTTGATGGTGTGAACAAATGTCGGCGTTAACAATAATTTTGTGACCAGTTCAAGCTAATTTAACAGAAAGTTTACTTACATGAATTCTTGTGTCTGAGTCTCGACTCAAATAAGGGCTTTTTGACATAGTTTAAAATCTAATTTTTGTTTGAACATGCCCGCCCATACTACATATCACACCAATCAGAGTCTGCACCATACATATCACAAACCTTTAATACAACACATTAGTCGGCCTACTTCTGTCACTGACTATAGTAACCGTGCATGTATGATGTGAATCCCTACAATGCTACACAAATTTATGAGATACTCTCAAACAAAACCTATTTCAAAATATGTAGCTTCATTGGCAGTATGCAAACCTTTTTCCCTCTAAAACAATTGGCACTGATGTTTTTTTTTGTTAGGAATCTGAACAAACTGGTGTTCTCTGCATTTGTGCTGTTAAAAAAGGGGCCAGAGTTTAATATGTACCCCCTTCGAAGTTCCTACATGTTAACAAATTCTTTTTTATTTTTGCCTTAGGTGGTTAGGGTATTTGTTAGTGTAGGCCATAAATTAAAAAGAATTTGTTTCCTGTAGATTTTTACAGGGGGTACATATGTGAACTCTTTCCAAAAAAGGACTATATTTCATAAAGATCAATTTCACTTTGACCTTCATTTTTACCAGGGGGAGGAGTTTAGGTACAAAATTTTTTTTGAAAATTTCTGCATGGTGGCAGTATGGCTTCAAAATTGTTCTGTTTATAATAATAGCCATTTGCCATTCATTTAGAGCTAAAAACTGCATGAAATCCATGATCCTACCTTTTATGCAAATTTTATGGCCATTTTTCCTGTGGAATTGACAATTTTATACCAACTCGCGTACTTTATGACATTATTGTGTGGCCACAAAATAGTTTGGTAACTATTTCGGTAAGCAAGGAAAGAGAGTACGCAGTATCCACTTGTCCAAACTCGTAAGCATTAGGATGCTTTATAACAAATTCCTTAGTAGAGCAGTGGTAAGAATTCAAGCATTATAGGTCAATGGCATATATATTAAGAATATGCGACAGAACTAATTAAAATCTTACGAACATCCCATGTGCCTGATAGTTGGGCCAAGGTTCTTAGAATCATGTTTGTCAGTCATTGTGAGTCTTGAACCAAATTAAAAGACATATCATTACCTTGCCTAAGTTCTTTAGTTGCATTCTGTTAAAAGTTGTGTAGTGGTAGTTTTGTGAACACTGCAATGTAAACCTAATTCCCTAAATTGCCAACCAGATATCAGGGAAAACTGTTTTTTATATACCAATTTGACTTTGAGCATGCAGTCCGCAGAAAAAATGCGACTTAGCTCTCCTTGTCCTCTATACCTCAGATGCACAGCTGTAGCGTTTTGAAAGTCTCATTTATTATGACAAAGTGGCCGGAATAAAAAGTCCAAATGGCGACGCACTTTTTTTTTTTTTTTTTTTTTGACAACTTATTTTGATTAGTTTTATACCACTGACTTCACCTTTGTAATTTTTATGAGATTTCATTGCGGGCAAAATAAGGACTTTTTTAAAATCTAATTACATGTCTCTTTTATGAAGAACTGTCAAATCGAGGGCGCTAATAACACACACATCATGACCTTTGTAGGCCTAATGGCAAGATTTCCCGCCATGATTTTCCTGATTTTTGCAAGTAATGCTTCTTGCCATGCCCAACTTATACAGTTGTCAAAATTGTGTCGCCACTGCTTAAAATTTGCTCTCAAAATAAAGACGATTTGCATGCAATCAACAGCTGTGAATGGTTTCTAAAAAATCTGAGATCCAAACAAGTCCTCACAGACCATAAAAGTGCTATAATCCAGTGCGTTCAAAATGAACTCTTTATGTTCGTTGAAGAACCATACACTGTTCCATATAAGTACAGTTTAAGAACCTCCTTTGCACTTTTTTTTTCTGAGGTGTGCCAATTAAACACGCGTCGACGTGGTAGTCCAACAACAATACAGTATCCCGATTCAATTGGTCCTTATTCGTCATTTATACTGGTGTAATGGTAATGGCACTGCGATTTGATGCATGATACGAGGCTAATGTGTAAGAAGGTTTGCTCAACACTTTACAATGAAATCTGTGATTTGACAGTTCTACCATTGACAGATATAACAGAATATATTCTAATTTATTAATACAGTGTTTTTCACAGTAAAGGGTAACCTAAATGTAACATTGTGTCCAAAACTTTCAGCGATTAAAAACAGCATTTGTAAACTACTATCTTGATTACTCCTGTGTTCAATGTTGATCTATTGGTTAAATAGATAAAGTAAGAAACATTAGTTTTCTACTAAGACACTATAGTGATTTATCCGAAAGTTCAAAATTTGAATTGCAGAATAGCTTGTAATTCAAGGACAAGTCTGTAGTTATTTTGGCAACTGAAAACTTAACAGAAAAGGAAGAAATAGGCAAGGTCCAAAGATATGACTCTCCATTAATTACGTGTTTTATTAAGTGTTCGTAAGGAGAGTAATGGGCTAAAATGAAGAGACAAGATATCAGTAGCTTCCACAATGCTGCTTTTCCACTGTAGATTTTTGTACAGGTAGTCATGTGAATCGTTAGAGTGAAAACATTCTAAATGAAAGTTTTGATCATGATGTCAATTTAGCCATGTTTCATCTCTAACGATTCACATCAGTAGCTGTACACAAAACCCATTCCATTGGAAGCATGCATTGATGGGAATCTATTGATATCTCTTTGCTAAAATGTTGATTTTGTCCTTATTAGATTGCTTTCAGTCTTAGCACTTGTAGGTATGTTAGGATAACCTATACTTGTTGTTTTTTACTTACTTGATTTTTGTGATTTTTTTTTTTCGCTTTTCTGATTTAGCAATCACCGATAGTGCCTTTAATTTTCTGAAAATTATCCTACAGTGGGTCTATCCCTGGTGGAAATGTTAACCAGTTGTAACAGTTGACACCTGTTCCAACCGTTATTAACTGTGGTTATATCTGCAAAAGTATAGTGTCCATAGCTAGAATTGGCAACCGAGTTAGAACACTGTGTATGTAACAGGTCTGTCCTAAAAAAAATTAACACTTCTCGAGTACAAAGGCATTTTGTTAGAAAGAAAAGTACCATTTGGTCTTTGTTTGGAATCACTTTCAAGCCAATAAATAGCTTTTTGTTGCCATTTCTTTCATTCCAATTCGATACATAGAAACCAAAGATTGCTTTCATAAGCAAATTTGATTACAAAATCACCCTGGTCCGATTTCCGCCTTTAAGCATTTGAAATGCTGCCGCAACATGAAATAACCTTTGACTTCAGAGCACATCTTCTTTCCCTTTTTAAAAGGACAACAAAATAGTCTTTGCTGTTTTATTCTGGTTGAAGAAAGACTTCGATATTCCTGTCACCGTGCCTTACCAGAGGGCCCCATCTTTGGATGCTAACACAACGACTCTTCTAACCAGGGGCGCTTAACCAGACCTGAGCCTCGGAGGGGCAAGACTCACGAATTTCCTCCCCAATTGTTTTTCGGCCGCTTCGCTCGCCGGGTCGACCCATTTTTTTTTTTCTAGACGGTTCGAAATTCTGAATAGCTGTGGGGGGGGGGGTGGGAGAGAGCGAAGCCACTTCGACTGAGCACCCAC
>JAMKCH010003870.1:0-122777 GCA_023653785.1 Ophioderma brevispina
GCGTGGGAGATTGCTGCCAGGTGGTAGTTCTTTCTTAGGTGTAATAGAGAGTTGATCTGGTCTTGGGGTATCTAGCCAGGCAGTATTCCATGTATGTAAAGATGTTGAAAGGGGAACTGGAGAGTTTAGCAGCGTGTCGGCAGAAAGGTCGGCGAGAGCGCAGTCTCTGTCTACCGAGTTGGTGTGATTTTTTGACAGTGTTATGCAGCAGGTGCTTGTTATGCAGTGGTGCGTAGGGTCGTTGGACTGGCACCCCATGAAGATCCAGCAAGTCGGCACAGGAGGTTATTCCTCGAAGATACCTTGGCGCATACGGACTCGAGGTGCTGCCGGTAAGTAAGCTGCCGGTCAGTCAAGCTTCACTCCCAAGTAGGTTGGTGTAGGATTGTATGGCAGAGGCGCTCCATTGAGGTTGATTTGAAGCTGGCGATGAGCCTCTTTGGTGTTGAGGTGGAAGACAGTAGCGGTGGTCTTGGCTTCGCTCAGTTTCAGTCTCCAGGTCTTGAGATATGCTGCGAGTAGGGCCATGTCTGTAGTAAGTGTGCTTTCTACTTCTGTCCAGTTGCTGTCCGAGTGGAGGCGGGCAAGATCGTCGGCGTAGCCATATTGTCTAGATGTTGTTTGAGTTAAATCGCTGATATACAAGTTGAACAGCATAGGAGCCAGTACAGATCCTTGTGGTACTCCGTTCCTCAGACGACGCAGACGACTACTCTGCCCATCACTGGTCTTGAGAATAAAGATACGGTTTGCAAGCATGTTACATATGAATTGTACAAGGTGACGATCCGGGATGGTCCTGAGAAGCTTGAGTGTCAGGCCCTGGTGCCACACGGTGTCGTATGCTGCAGTAAGGTCCACCAAGATGACGCCTGGGGTTCAAGATTATCAACCTCCTCGTGGTGAACCCCGGTAACTGATCTTTTCAGGCGAATGATAATCAACTGAGGCCACGCTAACATCTGTTGTCTTTTTTCATTCACTGTCTTTTTAATTCACTGTTGTCTTTTTTTTTATCTCACTAGATTTTAATCATGCCCCGCCAGAGGACACTATCTGATGCCAGTCTGGCACACGTGCCCTTATTAGGGCAGGCATCACCAGATGTCAAGTCAGATGGCATCTCAGTGCTCCAAATAAACGTGGAAGGTCTCACTAGGGCAAATTCGGGATTATTACATTCGTGTCTTTCATAGGAACTGTTAATTCTTCTAAAATCTTAGGTAACTTTTTGTCAAACTAACATTGTCATTTTTCCTCATATAAGTCAACTTAACACTATTCAAGGGAATTGTCTTCAATATTTTCCTCAATGTTTTTCCTCAATGTCCTCAGTTTTCTGAAACTCATAGAGTTCTAGAATGTTTTCCCTTTCATGCAGTATTAGCATGAGACAAATTGTTTGTGCCATTTTCTAGGAGCGGTGCTCCCTGCTCCCGTACTTTCTGGGACTTTTCAAGAATTTAAAATACACTTAAAATCGATACCTCATTTCTGTTTTTACTCATTTTGTCAAAATTCGCATTTTGTTGGGACACGCAGAGAATGAGTACGAACCACCACTGGTGATGTTACGCCTAAAAGATGGCTTCATCTGTTCATGCTTAGGTTATTATTGTGAAGTTAAGTTTTGTTTCTGCACAAAGATGTTAGGTCACACCGTCACAGTCTGCCAAACAATTTTCATGACTTTCTTGTTCATCTTTGTTTCCTTTTCGGAAAAATAATGAAATATACGGCCAATGTTAATTGAACGCACAGTAGAAGACTAAGGTTTATTATTCGTGAAAGAGGACAAGTATCTTGTGATTTGCAGAATGAAAAAAAATACCTCAATCTTAATAGGGGTAGTGATAGCAACTAAAATCTTTTCAACTGCATGGGTAACCAGGATTTTTTAGGGGAGGGGCGATTTTTGTCAAAAAGGGGCCTCTTCCCCAAATTCACCCCTCCAAAAAAAGGGGGGGGGCGATTTTGGCAAAGGTGTACCTTTTATACCGAAATCTTAACCATTTTCGACAAAAAACAAAATTTTTGGCTCGTTCCGCTCGCAAAATCGATTTTCTTTGCCATATTTGGGGGGGACGTCCGCCCCCCCCCCACTTGTTACGGACCTGGCTATGTACTTCAGTAATTTTATGTGCTTTATCCTCTGCATACGGAGCAGATTTACTGGATATCAACAGTGTTATTATTTGCTCGAGCAAATACAGCATGATGTACATATGATATACTGGTCACAAAACCTTGGATGGGACACTCTTTCAAACCGCAGACTTCTCAACCAGTGTTCAATGTTCTACAAAATCCACTATGGCCTGGTGAATATATCATTTCAATCTTGTATTATTCCGTTTACACGCCAAGGGAGAGCAAATCATGACCTAAGTTACCAACTCGTCCAGTCAAGAGTAAACACCTACATGCACTCGTTCTTCATTCGTAATATACCCATCTGGAATAGACTTCCATCAACAGTGGTCCATGCACCTTCAGTTCACCAATTCCAATCCTTGGCACTACCAGCTCTGAGGGAGATGTTACCTTCTTCTACCCATCAAATATCTCCGTTTTTACTTTCACTATGAACACAATGTATGTATTTTGAGCACCCAGAGGCATGTATGCACAGCACGTTTCCTCCAAGGACAAGCAATTGCTTTTTGTGGAGTGTATTCACTGAAGACTGAAGACACTGATATTTAGGGAAAGAAATTGTGATGAAATTTTATTCATTTTCAAACAAATGTGCAACTTTTGGACATGACATAGCCCAGAGTATTGAAAGGTATAATATTTAATAATAACCTGTGCAGAAATCATCAGGGTAGCAAATTATTCAATTGATACTGCATCAAAGTACAGACTGTCCCAAAAAACTATACAATCAAAGATTATTTTTTGCCAAAAAATTAAGTTCATCTCAACTGGAGTTTTACTGATTCTTTTTTAGGAGTGTTCCAGCTTTCATGAGATTTTTAGTCGGTGTAATTTGGGGGTCTGGTTCAGGAGTTATGGCTAAACCTGTTGGGCCAGTTTTGGCTATCCTGGTATCAACAAAGATGCCATTGAAAATCACCTTCAAGACATTCTTTATTGAAAATTAAAATAAAAAGTAGGTATAAAGTGCTGCTTCTTGTGATATTTATAACCTAATTTTTAACTTTGTAATGTCGCAATTGCTAATAAATACACGTAGCATTGGGAAATTCAATTCCAAACAGTCTTGTTGTCTCGCTTTACTCCAGGTTTCAGCAGAAGGTAGAACCACAAAAACACCCTTGTTGAAAGTAAACTGAGACCTTTGAACACAACCATCCTTTCCTTTATTGATCTTTGTTGAAACACTGCTTTCTTCATCATATTCCTCCCTGGGATCTTGGAGGCAGTGGGGAATAGGGGAAGGGTAAATTGTCCGTCCACATTAGAGCGTTGTCCACACATTTGTCTCTGAACAGACTTGTAGACTGTTACATTAGTTTCAGCAGTCAAATGCCCCAAATTTCCATGAATTTCATGATTAATGTCCCCCTGAGAGTGAGTCCCTCATTTCACCCACAACATAATTCCTGGTGCTTTCACTGAAAAATAATATATTGATTAGTTCAATGCATGATAATACATTCACTCTGATCTGTACAATATTCTTTTGTTTGAAAAGGGTTTAAAGGCACTATCAGTGATTTGCTAAATCATAGAATCGAAAAAATCATAAAAAATCAGATGTTTGCATTTTTGGAACAAGTATAGGTATCCTAACATACCCTGCAAGTGATACGTCTAGAAGCAACCTAATAAGGACAAAATCGGATATTTTAGTCATTACTGTCCGTACGGACAATTACTACAACGTGTAATTGAATGGGGATTCATATCTCTGAACATTGCTGTTTTCTACCTTTTCTGTCAACTTTTCAGTTGGAAAATATACCTAATGGGAGTCCTGCAGACTTGTCCTTCACTTTTACGCTATTCCTACAAATTTTAAATATTTATCTTTCGGGATAATCACTGATAGTGACTTTAATCACACAATAGACTCACAATGATGCTACACACCTTATACCTTTAGTTTCTTGAACCTTCAGGTGAAACTGGCCCAAGTGGTATTTTATCCTTCGTGTTCAACTGACAATATCTCCGCTTAGGGTCCAGCAAATTGGATGAAATAAAAGCGAGGATTTAGCTTAGGAACTTGTCTAACATAAAAGTCATAATATCTGCAAAAATGCACAGTTTATATTTTTTCTAATTTTGTATTGATGTATAGTTTTAATTTGGACAGTCTGTTATTATACTTTTTAAACAATGCAATTGTCAGTTTTAATTATAATGCCAATGTTAAAAAATGTTAAATGTGACTTTAATACATTTAGAATTCGCTTCAATGGGTCGATTCTGATGAATGATAGCACCACACCTTTTCTTAGTATGAATAGCTAACCTTATTATTTTATTATGATAGCGAACCTTATTTCAATTAGGAATAGCGAACCTTGTGTTTTATTATGAATAGCGAACCTTATTAATATTATGAATAGCTGAACCTTATTTGTTAATTATAAATAGCGAACCTTATTTCAATTATAAATAGCGAACCTATTTTCAATTATAAATAGAGAACCTTATTTTTTATTATAATAGCAAATCTTATTTTTTAGAATAGCGAAACCCTGATTTTCAATTATGGAATAGCGAACCTTATTTTTATATGAATAGCGAACCTTTATTTTTTTTTTTTTTAAATGTTGTTATTTTATATTATGAAAAGCGAACCTATTTTTTATTATGAATAGCGAACATTATTTTTATTATGAATAGAGAAAACCTTATTTTTTATTATGAATAGTAACCTTATTGTCTATTATGAATCGCGAACCTAGTAATATTATGAATAGCGAACCCTTAATTCTATTTATGGAATAGCGAACCTTATTTCAATTATGAATAGCGATACTTTTTAATATGAATAGCGAACCTTATTTTTTATATGAATAGCGAACCTATTTAATATATGATAGCGAACCATATTTTCTATTATGAAAAAAATGGAATCTTATTTCTTATGAATAGTGCACCTTATTTCATATAATGAATTGCGAACCCTTTTTATTTATGATTCACGCACGAATACCTATTTCACATAATGATAGCGAGCCGTATTTCATATTATGAAAAGCGAACCTTATTTGCAATATGAATAGCGACGTATTTTTTTATGAATAGCGAAGCCTATTATTAGTGAATGCGAACTTTCTCATTATGAATAGCGGACCGTTTTATTATGAATAGCGAATCTTTTTTATTATGAATAACGGACCCCCTTTCTATTTATGAAAACGCGAACCTTTTTTTCTATTATGAAGAGCGAAACCCCTTTTCAAATTATGAATAACGAAGCATATGTGCTTTTGATGAATTATGCAGTAAACATTAATGAATAGTGAACCTTATGAATAGCGGGTGGACACAACTAACTCCTTCGGTGCATGTGATAGTTAGGTACTTGGTATAAAATACAACATCTTATATCTTTTTAGTAGCTTAGAATAGCAGCTTAAATAACAGTTACATATAAATTTCTTCTTCTAAAATCATGTCAGATTAGGTGACAAAATGATTCATTTTTCTCTTTTTTATAGCCGGAGGCTCCAGAGACTAGTCATGTGAGTGAAAGCTATTCGTGCTGTTTCTCATCCATCTTAATCCCCCTCTCATTTATTCAAAAGAGACACGGGCCCCCCCCCACCACCCCATATGAAAAATATTGCGCCATCAAGATTTTTCCAAAATCGATATTTTTGCATGAAATTGGTTGTAAAGCTTGTATATACAACAAGCCCTCACCTTTGAAATGATTATGACCAAATAGGGCGTCCTCGTGGGTAAACAGAACGATTTATAAATTATGTCACCGGCGAATTAATGCAGCAGACGACGAAATGGGCGTTTAACACAAGAAAACGCACGCCGTAGGCATGTTTCCCACGCAATGTCACCCTGTTGAACCGGTCTGTAACCTTTGTGTTTATATCAGTGAGTACGAGTATATGATATTCATTGTAATATACACATTTGTTGATTAAAAATTATGGCAAAAAACGTAAAAAGTTAGCTACAAAGTTACCTGGATGTCTTAAGTTTATATCTCAATATCTGTTTTTGAGTATGTTATTTTCTGTGTAAAATGTATCTCTGTTCTTCCATGGCCTAGACTATAATTTGAGAGCAAAATTGAAGAAATTTCATATTGTGTGTGAAAATGTGCCAGTGCCGCTTTAACCTTCGTCAACCTTTTACAATAAAAATAGACAATACAAATATAGAATTAAAAGCCAATAGATTAATGAGCAAGCGGGGTAATTTGTATAAAATAATTATACACGAAGCTCTTAAATATTTCAATGATCATGTTAATAAAGTTATACCCGTGCTAAGCAAAATGAAACTCTTTAACGATCACTTGGCCTGATGATCGCTACGTGAAACACAATGTCGCACACAAATGTATCGTGTATAGTTACATATAATAAAACACTTAAAAAAAAAAAAAAAAAATATAATATTAATATATAATATTTTTATTTTTTAATTTGAACTTGTTTCAAATATTCTTGAAGCAGCTGAACGATTTTATAATTGTTTAATAATATATCTTCAAAAAATACTTGACACAACTTTACAAGTATTACAGTCCTTCAAATCGAAACCAATGTGTCAATGACATTAGACATGTACCTGATCCTAACCAATGTACAACAAACCTTTCAATTTGTTTTAAATGCGCCAGAATCGAAATAAACTAATAGTGCAAAGTTTCAACATACCATAGAATTACATTTTGTTTCATCTACATTTGCCGCAATTTATAATTAAACACATCTTTTTTTATCGGGATTACCTGGTATCACTTGGTTATGATCATAGGTTCATTTCTAATTGTTTCATTGACACAATAAGTTTATACTTGAGGTAGTATTTAGAATTTGTGTCAAGTATTTTTTTAAGATACGTTTTTGGCTGCCATATTGATTGACGCATGTTAACAATTTTAAATTATCAGAAATACATTTATTGTGTCTAACAACATAATCTAATACTTTATGTTTATTTTTATTGCAGGTATTTACTGTTAATGGCATATTTTAAAATATTAGATTTGGCTTCATTTGGGATTTGAAAGTCTGACTCAATGTTACAAGTGCGATGCACTTGTTCATTGGGTCTAGTATATATTATTAAATTAACTCATGGTTTGATAATAAGAGTCGAATAGATAATTATCATCTATGACAACGCCATCTGGATTTCTCAAAACGTCCAAGGGTGCCAAGGTGGCACCCGACAGATTCTAATTCTACACACCCTTATCTATCACGTTCAGCAAAAATTGTGATATACTCAACTTTTAGCGGTCAGGGCAATACCTGGGGGACCCATATCTCTCCGACTATTTGGTTTGATTGTATAGTTTTTATTGGGCCATCTGTAGTCAATTATGTGAGTGACAATTTTCAAACAATAGTTACCACATGTACAGCCTGTCTAAAAACTGTACAATCCGGAAATGGTTAAATGTGAATTAGTTCAGGGCTACAGACCATGTAACCTTGTTATATATATATATGTTTTTTCAACGGTTCTAGATCAGTTTTTTCCTGCTGAATCTGAATCCGATGGATGCCAGATGAAAAACCTTGAGCATGTTCGAAGAAAGCAAGAAATCCACAATGCCACCAAGACCTAAAACTCATCTCTGTTAATTGCTCAAAAGGTTGTAATTTATGTTGCCTGTCCAGTCAAACCACCCATTTGTTGACCAATTAAAATATGATTCAATAACCACCTAATTAAGAAATTCAATATGGCCGGCCATGGCCGCCAATACATAAGCATCCTGATATTTATCTATTTTTGGTCCGGTAGAATGGTAACTTGGTATATATCCTTATGCTTTAGCAATTAATATGTTGTTTTAGTACTTAATAAATAACTTTCATATTGATAATCGAATTAATACACCATTCAAGATGGCTCCAAAGTGGCAAAATCCCATTACTACCTATAGCCAAGAGCTGTTTTGATGTTTATAGCCTATAACTCATTCAAAGCAGTTAAGATAATCATAACATGATCAAAGTAATTGATATCTGCAAGATCGCATCCTAGATAGGCGTTCATATGGCTACAAATGTCAGTCCAGTAAAGGGTCATTAATTCATTCACGCTGTAGGGTTTTTTGTGGTTTTTAATTGGATGATAACTACCAAAACGCCAGTAAGGCTATCTTAAAGGCCCAAATTTTATTATGTACCATTTTTTGAAGTGGCCCCAAATTTTCAAAGTGTTTTTATATTTTTGAAACGCTATGTTGGTAATTGCTAGAAAACTACACCTGGAACGAGAATCTCAAAAATGCGTATTTATCATAAAAATGAGGCGATTTTTGTAATGGATCCTAGATTGTACTAAGCGGCAGAGCTGGAAAATGCTAAGTTTATGTCGTCCGTGATGAAATGTGCCACCTCAAGAAAATGACCTCTAACTTGCTTGCCTGAACATAAAACGACTAATCGATGAGCGTAGATACGTACATGGCGCTATTTCCCGGCTTTTTCATATTGAAGGCGTTTCCAGCAGCCGTGGAATTTTTATCGGAATCCGATATTAATTATTCTAGTTACAATTCCTTCGTTGCGACACATAGACATGGGAGAGATCAACCATTCACAGGTATAGTTTACTAGCCAGTTACCAATGCAACCGTGTAAAAATCCTCAATTGTTTTTGAAAAATTGGGGGCGATCTTCCAAACAAATGTGCTAATATTGCTTAAAGTGTCATTGAGTTGTTATGCTTCAAATATATCAATATGGATGCAAATGGACGCCTAAAAACTATCACAACCAAAGAGACACATTCTCTGTCCTTGGTTATCCTTGGTACTACTGGGTTTATTTGCGATTTTTCTCACTTTGAAATGTTCTGTCCCGGTCCCACATCCACATTGTATCATTCAGTGTCGGATTTACGGAAAGAGGGCCCTGGTCACAGCCTAGGTGGGCCCCCTTTAGCGACAAGAAGCACGCATTATACACTTTAGTGCGACTAAGGTGTGCCGGGGAGCCCCTGAAGAGCATATTTTAGGGGGGCCCTGTCAGCAGCTCTGCCAACTGTAACTCTTAATCCGCCACTGTATACATTAGTATTTTAATAATTGTATTATCCTGTGGGTCAATCTTTGTATAGGTATGGTGTTTTTCTTGTATCAACATTTTAATTATAGTACTACTGAAAAAAATGACTCTAGACTATTAGTGATCGGATTTTTCACCACTTAGTAATGCCATTTACCGCCATATTGGCTACCCACCTTGGATGCACCTTGCATGTTTCGATTGCTCTGATTCCCTAATGATATGTAAACTGACCTGATAAACTTACACAACATTGCATATGTGTGTGTGTTTTTTTCTATGTTAGACCACATTGAGGAATGAGCAAAATAGCCATTTTATTTAGAGTAATCGAAGCCATCTTGTTTGCTATAATAAAGGAAGTTATATCGCATTTTTGAAAAATATTTTCTGGTTTTAATTAATTTTCTTTACTGTCAAAACACCAGGATAGACCCCAAATCCCAAAAAATGCAGTCAAAGTAATATCACGATCAGACACTTTATTGTTATGGCCGCCATATTGAATTAATTGATTGCGTGGGTTTACAGAATCATATGTTTTAATGGGTCATAATGAATGTTTTAGCGAAGCAAGCTGAAAATTACAATCTTTTGATGGAACAACATATAAATGTTTTGGGTGGTTTTGGTGGTTCCATGTTTGAATAGTTTGCGTTTTCTATCTACAAAAAGCTCAAGGTTTCTCGTCTAGGCCCATCCAACGGATTCAGAATCAGCATAACAAACTGGTCTCGAAACCGTTAAAAACATATATCTAATAAAACAGGTATATTAGTTATCAATGTATCTGTAGCCTGGACTAATTTTCAAAATAAGTCATTCTTACTTGATATAATATTAAGAACAAAGACCGAGGCTCTCCAATTTTTGTTTCATCTCATTTTGCTGTTGTCTATTCAAGATTAGTCGGTGTTACAGACCTTGTTACTGTATTACTCTACGGGAAGATAAACTACCGGCTACTATCCAACTAAGGGAACCAAACAACTTGGCGAACCTCTCTGAGTGCCCCCCCCCCCCCACACCCTACAGACTTTATAAAACCGAGTCTTTTGACAAAGCCTATTCAGAGACATAATCAATTTAATCGATATTTGTGGCCCGTTTTATGTGCATGGACAAAACCACAAAATAACCGCTTAAAGTACACAAACAAATACTGATTAAATCAGCCAAGGAAAGGAAGTCTAGTTTATTGCCAAGTTTTAAATAGTCAACATAATAAGTTCAATGGTAAATATTTTCTTTTCATCAATTCTAAACAAATACAAATATTTATTGCACGTTTCAATGAAATGAGCTTTGAATTTATTACAAAATTAGTATCTGTTAAAATCTTGCCAGAATGAATATATTCAACCAAAATAACACTCCCAAATCCAAAGAATGGTTTAAAAATTTGCACTATCTTGGTGCATTAACTAATTCTTGAAGTCAAAATTTGAATTTGGAAGCAAAGTATCAAGGGGTCAGTTGCAGTTTGTGTTTCATGATACTTCAACCATGAAAAATGCCCTCCTCCAAAGGTTACATGGAGGTGTTGCTGAGGCGGTCACTATTTCTCTTCTATAAACAAGCAATATGTAAATGTTATACCTTGTAAACTTAAAGCAGAACTTACTGAAGATAATGTCCACATTAATGTTATTGAACCCTCGACATGGGGTCAATTCTCGCATTACGTGTGCCAACAGAGTTTTTATCTTAGCGATTGATGTGATTAGAAGGGCAACTTGGACGATCCTCACTCTATTATTTGTTCGGAAAAATTTGTGTTCTGAAATTTAACATATACTTGTCAAATAAAAAATACTACTTTACAAATATAAGCCTTCATCATTAACCTCCACTATTAAACAGTCAGTCTTAATTACAGAAAAGCAATAGAGCAACTTGTTTTTAGACCCACAGATGAGGATGAAATGATAAAAATTATGAAATCTTAGAATTATAAAAGTGCTGGCTGGACATTGACGGCAAAATATCTGATATTATGTTGAGAGAAAAGCAAAGAATTGTTGATTCGTGCTCCAAATCCCCGAGTGCAGCGAGGGGATTTGATAACACGTATCAATAACTGCAAGTGCTTTCTCCAACTTAACCATTACATTTTAATACAATTTTAAACAGCAATTACGCACATATTATTTGTATACCTGTAAATTCGTTCCATGATTTATAGCGTACTTATAAGCAATTGATTTGTTGGCCACACCTCTATTTGTATAACTTAGTTCGTATATGATATGATCGATTATTCAATACTATTAATCAAGCAATCGTTAAACGTAGTTGCTGTAAATACACACCTGTTTATTATGTTTATTATAGGAGTGCATCTTCAAGTTCGTACTGCTACTACTCTGCACTTCCATTTCTCATGTAGCCACATGCATTGTGCGTGTCTTGTTGTCCGGTGTCTATTGTCCCAAAGAATATGGTGGGTCTACGTATACATTGGAATATACTTGGAATTACAACTAACCATAGCTGCGTAAAACATCTTGCGAGTGTGATTTATAAGGCTGCAACCTTATTTCAAGAAACCAGATATCCAGCTCACTGCAGATTCAACACTTTTTGGAATATATTTACCGAGTTTGTACGGGACAAGATTTAATATTGAAATTGTACTATTCCTCTGGAAAAGGCAAGATATCACGAAATTTCCCGATACAGTCCTAGAAGAGAAGGTGCGTAGCGCTGTGCGTGATCATGATTTTGGCCAAAATTGTCTCAGCTTCAAGCGCCTGCATAAATAACTTTTAAAACTCGCGTTGATTCACCATTTGCTATTTTGAAAAGGTTTTTCGAGTGTTTGATCGACAGATTTTAAAAAATGAAATCATTGGAATTTTCCTTTGAGGAGCACAGAAGCCCTTTTTACTAAAACACACCAACAGGTTTCGGGTAACGAAATAAACCTTGTTGCCATGTTTATTGCAAGACGAAAGGTCAAAATAAAAATGTGTATTGTGTTTGCATGATATTCCTTCCCCAAACTGTGTGTAACCATCCGTGTATACTAAACTTTCATGTGTATGTCCTACATACCAGACCTTTTCATTCATGAAACGTGATTTGTACAAATTGGTCCACTTACGGCATGACATATATAGTATGCACGTAGAGATTTATACTGAGTTTCACTGAGTGCGGGGACTTCGAAAAAGTGGACCTTTTTGGTAAAGGTTGGGACCTATCCCCTTGAAAAAGGGTCCTTTTTGGACCTTTTGGTACATCTGATTACCAAAAAAATTATAATCATAAATGATAAATGAATGAAAAAAATTAATGACAATCGTCAATTTTTTTTTGTTTTGGCAACATTCAGAGGCCAAAACGTAAACCCGCGTAACAAATAACTAAACGAGTACTTTAATTAACAACACCTAATTTAACAACAATACCCCACTTCACATGATACATTTTTACAAGTGAAAAACAACTCTTGACATGAAAGTAAGCATACAATAGGCTTAAAAGATTCATATCCAGATTATACAGTGGAAAATTCAATGATTGACTAAAATTAAAGTAAATAGATAAAGGCAAGAAAAACAAACCAAAAAAACAAATTAAAACAATAAATGGTAGGGCCTCTAACTCCAAGCGTGCTAGAATTTTACGTGGGCAAAGTGAAAAAACCTATATCCCTTATGTCCTAGAGGAAAATGACTTTGAAAAGTGGAAAAATGGCATTTAGGGATTTAAGGGATTAGAATTATAACTGAAAAATAGGTGCGATAAAATTGATTGCATTGTAAGAAAGTGGGAAAAATAATAAATTTAATTTTGCATATTTTCAATATTTATGACAAACTGTTATAATATATGGAAAGAAAACGTTAAAAACAAAAGTCGGATCGAAAAGATGAAGAAAAAAGAATGTGGCACCCAAAACACAATTAAGGATGGGTCCATATATAAAGGAAAGATAAAGCCATGATTTTTTTAAAAATATTTAAATCTGTAACATAAAGGAATGTTATTTTGTGGCAATTCACATTAAAGGAAAAAGTCCAGGCTTCCAATTACTTTGTTTCATCTCATTGTTTGTTCAATGAAAATATAGCTCCAGTTACTGCGGAATACGAAAATCGAGTTTGTGCCACTTTCTGGTTGAACGAAATTAGTTAAACACCTTGAACAGATCTGAAATCTTCAAAAAAGGGATTAATTCATAACAAAACTTTAAACATATGCGAAAAAATAGTTACGTAATGGTGGAAATTATCTACAGAAGTATGGCTTTAAGGGGGGATAAAAGTGTATAACATCGAACAATCTTGTGTTGTTTATTCAGAAGAGGAAATTCATGGACGGTGACAGCACTTTCCATTTACGTTGGAGGAGAGAGTTTTTATCATGAAACGCAAAAGTTCTACCGGACACCTTATAATTGTTTTCCAAATTCAAGTTTGTTGACAATTAGTTAATGCACAAAAGAGAGTATAATATTTGTAATTCTTTGGATTTGGAGTTGTTTATTTGGTTGCGATTAATTATTTCTTTTCTGGCATGATTTACACAGTACCAATTGGGTAATAAATTCAAAAGTCCATGTCATTTGAAAAAGGTTGCAATAAATTTTGTATTTATTATTCATGAAAACAAACTATTTATCATTTTAAAACTTATTCTGTTGACTATTAAAGCGTGTTCACGAACACTAGACTCGTTTGGTGTGTACTTAATCTGGTTTTGTTAGTTTCTTTTGCCCAAGGTTGCAATCTTTTGTGAGCTCCCAAACAGCATGGCACAGTACTCAAAAAACAAACCTTGGACCAAGCATAAAAGTGGCACAAAAATCGATTTTTGTGAATCGCACTAAATTGAGTATATCTTAAATCGACAAATACAAAATATAGAAAACACTCTATTTGGGAAGCCGGTCTTGTTCTTTAATATTATGCCAAAGTAAGAATTGAACTTATTTTTGAAAAATTTCATAGTTAACCATTTTTTTCTGATTGTACCACTTTTTAAGAAGAAGACTGTTATAGGACCCGTTTCTGTATTATCGTTTATCTAAAATATTTGCACCGTTTATTTATATTAGGGAAATATGCGGTGGGGTAGAAACACGACCTGGGGTTTCGTTTCCCCAAAGTTGATGCGTAAGTTGTGTCGCAACTCATGTTCAGCACAAGCTAAGATTTCTATAAGTTGCGACTTACGTCTGTTCCCCCAAAACACCTGCCAGATGGTTCGCGAATCGCAGCTGGTGATACGCATCAAGGAGTACGGAAAACATTCTGGGACTATTTACTCCAAACCTATCAATTAAACGATGGGAGTATTTGTGGGTGGAATGTATGCGAAGTATGCGTGGCAGTGTTGCGGCGATCGTTTTTTCGCGTAAGAAATGTATGAAAAGGTCAGTGGTAGTAAGAGAGCAGGACATTATTACTCGGACGACCCGGGCCTATCATATAAAGAGGTTATCCGTGTATTTGTGTTCGTATAAGAGCGCACAGTCCATAATAGGAGCTCTTTCAAAATCTAAGGTTTCCGACCGCTCTGTTAATTTTTACAGCCTTTTTCCTATTTTTAGACGACCTCTGTATTGGGATAGTGCTCGAAAAAACTGATACGACGTGAAATCATAAGTTGATGACGTTACCATATTTATAAAAGTGAAGATTAAATATCGTTTCTTTTGTTATAGAGTTGACAAACACATATTTATGATACTGAATTTTTTAAATGCACCTTAAAATAATCACAATTATCAAAGGTTAAAACCAAAAGGTATGGGCAAATGTATTTGGTTCTGCATCGGTTGGGGGAAAATTATCAAAACATTGGGGCCTCTTACTTTGTTTTCTCTCATTTTTTTTCAAAGTCATATTTCACCATCTACCCCCAAAAGTTGTATTCACATAGCCAAAATTCTGCTGTTATATTTGGATAAGGTTCCTTTTGACACACTCTGGGATATTGCAAATTTTTTTTTTACATTTTTATTAGTTTAATGGATCATTGGTTAGAAGAAGAAGAATAGATGATGATGATGATGGATGGATGTGATGATGATGATGACGAGACGAATGACGATGACGACGAACGACGAAGGACGCTGGATAATCATATTAGAGAAGCAGATCATTAAAAAAACAGGATTTTGATTAAGAATACGATGCGTTCCCGAAAAAATGATTGTTGCAACACGTGTAACATAACGAGTTATATTTTTCCGGATACAGAAAAAATAAAAATCCAAATTTTGAAAAACTTGCATTAATCCATCAAAATTCCAAAACAGGTTAATGCGATTAAAAATTTGATACAAAAATTTAATAACACAAGATTTAAAAAAATCTTTAACTTTAAACCATACCTTTAACTAAAAGAGCATTCTTGAGCCACAACCTTGTCCCCCGGACTTACCTAAAAAAAGTTGAGATTTTTATATCATCTGAACCTTCAAAAAACCCAGGGAGCTGCACACATTTGTAAACACATCTCAAGTACAAAAAGGTTTGAGTGATTAATATGTTGACAGACGACAGGGAACCCTGAAACGTGATCTTAAGTGCCGCCAGTGGTGCCTTAAGGAGCGGGGGCCAAAACAAAGTTTGTACAGGGGTCAAATTTGAAAATTGGTCCCAATCATGTTGAAAAGGAACACAGTTAGGTGAACCATTAAGGATTCAGAAAAGTTATAGTTTGTAATATTGTAACAGACCTAAAGTTTCAGAGTTATAGGCTAAAACAGCCAAAAATCAATAAAAAAGGGTAAATTTCAGTTGTACAGGGGTCCAATTAAAATTGCTCCGATTGGGATAAAAAATGGTGCAAATGTATTGGTGGAGCTCAAGATAAAATTAAGGAATAGTTTTGAGTGTCTCAAATGTTGCTTAAGAAAGTAGGGGGGTAAACAGATTCAAGCCCATTGAATGCAAGGACGTTGCCTTCTGTGCCCCCTACATCGAAAACTAAAGCATTTAAGAAAGTCAAAACCTATTACCTATTTTAATCCATGAACTCCACAATAATTTGCAACCATTTTATCCAAATAGGAGCAACTTTAAAAATTGACCCCCTGTACAACTGAAATTGACCCTTATTATTGATTTTTGCTGTTTTTAGCATATAACTCTGACACTTGAGGCTGTACATATTACAAACTATAACTTTTCTGAAAATCCTATGGGTAGACACATAAAATGGTGTTTTTCAACATGATTGGATTCAATTACAAATTTGATCCCTGTACATTCTTTGTCTTGGTCCCCTTCCTTAAAGCACCACTTGCGGCACTTAAGAATCACGTTTGGGGTTCTGGTCAGTCTGTCCTCATATTTAATCACTCAAACCTTTTGTTATTGAGATGTGTTACAAATGGGTGGCTAGCTCCAGGGCGATTTAGCCTTAGAATCCACGTGTTGTACCTAATCTGACGTGCAAATTCGGTCGTAGCTTGAAGTGGGCCTATGGGACCGTGCCGTGGGAACAAGAATTGTTCATAACACAAATCGCCAGATAGGAATCAACTCAAATTTGTGAATAATGCGTTCTCGAAAAGCTAACAGAAGGGCTGAAATCACGAATGCACCTTAAAGTAATTTAAAAAACAATGTGTTTAACAAGTTTATGACAAATTTCAAACTAATGGTATAAACATGATAAATAGACTATAGTTTCGTTATAGGGTAGGCAATGACGTAGAAGATAGTAGGGTATTTATCATAGTATTTATTATTATTAGAGTATTTTATTGTCCTTTCCCCCCAAGGGTTTTCATAAAAACCGTTCTAGGAATCTACTCTATTAGGCCTATTCAGTACCTTTAAGAGGGTGGTCCAAGATGTTACTATATAGCTCGTATAGTAGGCATATATCAAATGTGGTGTAAACCTGTAGTCTTCAAAACATCCTCCATTGGTTTGTAATATCTGAATTGTATGGGGATTCACATTTCTCCTCCTCGATGAAATGAAATCATGCTTAAGCTTGACTTAAAGCTTAAGTGTGTGGTAAGTCTACTCGAGTAGACGTAGTGTTGTGCGTAACTTTTGGTCGCTCACAACTGAATTACGTGTCAGTTTGTGGGGAAACGCGTGAAACACAGTAGTTGTGTACTAAGTCACAACTAGTAATCGACGTAGACCTCAGTCGCTAAATTTTAGTTGTCAGGTAGCTACGTACGAGTTGCGGGAACGCAGTATGAAGTTAGTAGTGAAGTTACGCATTACTTAGTATAAAGGTAGCTAACTAAGGGGTTCGTCCGCGAAACGTGAATCGTAAGTATATACGTAAATTATGCTGGATCTTAGTTACGATTTCTACAAGTTGTGACTTACTGCGTTCGCGAACAATGGACGTTAGACCTCCGTAGGAACACCTCCTCCGCATAACTTAGGATTTTATTACGTGTCGTCTATTTGGGGTGTATCGTGGTGCAATTTGTATCGAGTTGGTGGTGAATGCCGTTCTAGTAAATCGATTAAAGGATTTACAAGCATACGTGTGTTTTGGGGTGAGCATAGACCGTTTGAAGGGTCGGATAAGTACTCGGACTACCGCTACCCCTCGCGTATTTTAGAATTCCTTCTTGTATATGAGAACTGCGTTTAATTAGATGTATATTTGGAATTATTTATAACAATTAATGATATCATAGCATTGGCCTATCTTGTTACTCTTACCTGTTACTTTCGAGTATATTATTATATAGGGGCTACACCGGCACAAAAGAACATGGCTTCAAAACCAAAGAGGCGGCCTATTTTTTTCTCATTAAGTGTTTTATTTTTTTTATTTTTTGCGTTTTTTTTTACATTTTAACAAAAATAAGACACAAGACAAGGTACATAATTGCCTTATCCAATACAATGAACACAAAATACATAATAATCCAGGCAAGGTAAATGCCTTCAGCCAATCAGAAGAAAGGTCGTTAAGCAAATTGTGAAGAAATGGCAAGAGATACAATTAATAGTGAAGAAGACTACACTGATTTGTAAAGAGTTCAACAAAACTGTGAATAGCCAAAGTTTCAAAAAGTTGGGTAACTTTTTCAATACGGTGACTCAGATATTGAAATATCTAGAACTAAAATATTCCACCTAACATACTTAATTCCACCAAAAATTGAGAGTGAAAATGATTTTCCCTTTTGAGATCTATGTGTAGTTTTACAGTACCATAGGATAGGCCTACTGTATAACAGAAATTCCGGATTCCGGAATTTTATTACCAAAGTGAGCGATTTCACACATCAGCGATTAGTATTTGGATAAGATTATGTAATGCAAAAATACATTTGTTAGAAAATTGAGGACACCATCCTCGGAAATCTCTGATCAGTCCTTACCTAGATCGAGGATGATTCTATTTGTATAGGGCCTCTTTCTTTCATTCCTTTTTCTTTCTTTTTCCCTTTTCTTTCTTCCTTATTTTTTTTTCTGTGCGTGGACTGGATAGCTGAGCCAATCTGTGTGGAAATGGATTCAGGCACATTTTGATGGACAGGTGGGGTATGTAATTATTACAATGCCATGCCTTACAGAACACATGAAGATATGATTATTAACTTTCACATTTTAATTTTTTGTGTGTTAAGTTTGGCTAATAATCATTGTCTTGCGCAATTAAAGCAAAAATCGCTGCAACACATGTGCTAGAATATGGTGTCCATTAGTGTTTAGTTGTAAACAGTCCAATCTCTTAAACACTTGGGCGTCAAATGTCTAATACCTAATGTCAATGCCAAACATGTTTAGATTTTAAACATGTTTTGGCTAGGAAACAGATATTCAAAATATTTAGAAGACGTGGTGCAAAATAGAGTTTTAGAACGGCGTTAGATTTTTATACTGTTTTCGCAGTGTAACATGCATCAACGACACTCCTGATCTGAATATAGATTCAAGGGTTGCTATAATATCTTAGGGTTTTTCGTATCAGACTGTGTATTCCTTCATTTTCTGGAATAATAAATGCTGTTACCATGGATTTAGATTCAATAGGTGGATGAAATGCGAAAGGCGGACCGAATTCCGTCCCATTCCCACACACTACGAAGTTGTGGCTTACGTGTACTCGTGACGCGACAACTTAGTTTTTAATCGTAAACCTTGCTTACTCATGAAGACACACTCGTAGCCTACGTCCAAGTTTAACGAACGCGAAAAAAATCATATAACTTACGTCGCAACTAGGCGACGTTAGTCTTACGACTGCTTCCGCGAACGAACCCTGTGTCGTAAGTACGTGTTGGGAACGGACCCCTGCTCGATTTGGGATATCCAAATGGAATTCTTAGGTGTATTTTCTACGGCAGCCTCGTTTTCTAGGGAATTACAAATCATGAATATTTTGTGAGAAATTATTAACTTCCAAAATCCCTCGGGGTTAGGTGATAACCCCTCTGCAGTTGTACTTTTCAAAAAACTGTTCCTTTAGATTAATATTCGTGATCATACGATAGTCCCTTTAATCAAGTAATTTCACCGATAGTCCATACCGTTAGTCTTTCAAAAAGACTAGGGCTCGGGGTACTCCGGATTTGCTGCCATTTTGAATTGGATGGCATGTCCTACACCCTGGACATATGATTTCCTACTAAAATGGAATTCTTTATAAGAAACAGTATGTTTTTTTTTCGGAATCAGGGTTCACATACACTGTTGCTCCTAAAGGTGGAATAAAATATTGTTTACCACTTTTTTATGGAATGATTCTTACAGTGTTGAGTTATTATGTATATTCTGTGGTGTAATTTAGCAGGTGGAAGTTTGCCACACAGCCTTAATGATACATGGAGGTACAGACTTTTCTCTCATAGATTTTGGTAGTTTATTAGAACTAAGGCCCTCATTTTTAAGGTGTGCAAAATTTTTTGCCAGTGCATTTTGACAATGCAATATGGCTGCTTCCCATGTCCAAATCTACTAAAAATTGCCTGAAGGTATTTCTGATAGAGACAATTTGTTAGGCGGTCCGGGCCATGTTTTTAAGCACGATGATAGTTTAAATATGTCATTGATCAGTACTGCCACAAAATCCATCTGCTTCTCAAAAGTCAACATGCCCTCAGAAATCATTAAATGATCTTAACTCCTCCAGTATACCTAATACAGATTAATCTGAACCATAAACATGTCTTGTCAGGTGTCCCAAAATCTGTATGTACCGGGATTGACCACAATCTGCAGTGTTATTTAACACTACTAGAATGCGTTTGCGAACGCATCCAGACGCGTCAAATGCATTAAAGCATCCAAATGATTATTAAGTTTAAATTAAGTAGTGAGGGGGAAAATCTATGTCTTTTGAACATTACAACTTTCGTCTGGTATTGTTTTTTGACAACATGCTTAAAATTCAACATGCTGCCATATAACATGACTAGATGACAATGTGGGTTTTAAAGATCTTAAAAGCAGTCATATTGGCTTCCATCTGACCGGTAAGCACGTTAACACACTTGACATGTCAGATATGAGTTCCTACTGGGTATATAGCCCAGAATATGCCGCTATCACAAATACTTGATAGTTATGTTCAATTGGATGATTTCGGGGCATCTTGGATTTCGGGTGGCCATATTGGGATTTGATGGTAATGTTTGATCAAATCACATCAAGAACCTATGGAGTAGATTCCTCGTGTTTTGAGCGTGGATATAGAACATAACATTATGGCCATTTGAATAGTTTTTGAGAGTGGTAAGCGGCCATATTGAATTTTGGAACTATTTCCTACCAAAGCTCCTCTTTGGTCTTAATTATCTGTTTTTGGACACGGAAGTAGGAAGACCTTTTCAACTTAAAGTGACAGGAGGAGTTTTTTTAGGAACAATTTCTCTCAAATTGCACTAAATGGTTGTAGACCACCTACCAGTGGCGTAGCAGAGGGGAGCAGGGAGGCAGCTCCCCCCCACCCGTGGGGAATCTTGGACCCTCTTACCCCCTGAAAAATTAGTGATTTACATAGGCCCTTACTATAATAACAAATTTTAATAAATGCTTGCCCCCTGAAAATATATGTGCCCCCCCCTGAAAAAAAAGCTGGCTACGCCACTGCACCTAACCTATAAACGGTTGGACGGTTTATTGGCCCAACAAGTACAAAAGAAACCAGGCAGACCTGTTTTGAACTTGCTGCTATCGCAATCGTCCCATAGAAAACATGCTTTGAAGTCCCTGTTGTGCACAACAGAAATACTAAATCATCATTTATTCATAAAGAAGGCGTATTCGGTTATTCGGTTCAGGTGTATCTAATACATTGGTAAGCATTCCAAATATGCAAAAAAACCCAGGTTCGAAGAAATTGGGGGAGCATCTTTCTTGAATTGTACTATGGTCTGTTTAAGTGCTAAAAAAGAAATCAGGATTTTCAGGAAGACCATCAATCACAGCATCTACAATAATATACTCCCTGCAGGCTCATTCTCAATAGAAGTTAATAGAAATTCGGTTGATTTGATTTAATAAAAATAGCATAAAACTGTCGCTATTCGATGCATGGCTATAAAACCATGCATACCGATCCCATTGAGAAGCCCACCAATTCTCTCATTAGTTGAGAATGAGTTTCTTGCAGAAAAATGTCCTTTTCTTATGAAATGAGGATTTTTGGAATATACAACTTTCTTTCAATTTGCACTTGACGGTGTAAAACACCCAGTTTTATTGGTCAAAACAAGACAAAAGAAAACGAAAAACATATGTTTTACTGCCTGCTATTTGTAATCGCCGCTATAGAAAAGCCACTGGTTGAAATTTGTCGTACAAGGACAGAAAATTGCGTCTGAATAATCTTATTTAGCTCATTAACTTTAGCTGGAATCCTTATGAGTAGATAGACAATATGGTATACATTTTCAACTTGATTGGAGCATTGTAAAAGTTAACCTTAAATTAGCCCCTATTGAAAAAAGTGATACCACAATTTGCAGAGTACTAAACTACCTAGCATTGATATAGAGGGTCCATACTAACTACCAAAGGTGTCAAAACAAGTGTTCTTTCTTTAGTGGGGCTAAACGAACTCCTTAAATAAAGGCCCCTATGATATTCTACTCTGCTCTATTGCCTGTTAAGGAAGTATCAGATACAAAATCCTTCTTCACGCGACAGGCTCCACATGGTCTGAAGTTTGTATTATGGTTGGATAGTAATTCTAATGATACAACACGAAGGCTACGGTCTTCATCTGATGATACACGGCTTGTTATTCCTCGTACCAAGTATAGAGTTGCGGGACAAAATAATTCACGTAATTGGTCCTAGGCTGTGGAACAAGCTTCCTGTTAATTATTAGAGAGCACCTTCCACCAGTGTTTTAAACGGTCCCTGAAAAGGTATTATTTACCAATGTTTAAAACTTTGGTTTTTTTTTTTTTTTTTTTTTTTTTTTTTTTTTAATATTTTTAATTTTTTCGTTTTTTAAGTATTTGCTGTAAGGCGCTGTGTTCTTGTAGAGCGCCATATTAATGCATATTATATTATTAACACTGGGTTTTGGGAGGTTTTGTGCTCCAATCCAGGTTTTGGTTCGGTACGAAACCATGGAGTTTTTGATTTTGTTCTAGAAATAAGGGGATTTTGGACAGAATTTCTTTATATGTCAGTGCCAGACTATGAGGAAACGAGGATTTTGGCACAGATAAAATAACTGAGGGCAAAACCCTGGGTTTTTGCAATGAAAACCGCTGTGTTTCGTATTCCCCCTGGGTAAACCCTAGGTTATACCACCAAAACCTTGGATTTGAAAACCAGTTTTGGAATCGAAGTCCTGGGTTTTGTGAACTATTGGACAAAATAAACGGTCATTCCCAGCACAACCACATTGCAACCCAAAGCTTTCGCACAGAGGTTTATTGCCATTTGGTCTAATCCCAGATGGTCTAATAGCCTTTGGTCTAACTTCAAATGGTCTAAACCCATATTGTCTATACCAATTTGTCTAAAAACCATCAAGTCTAACATCCAATTTATCTAACAACAAAATGTCTAAGAAGCAATTTGATCTAATGCCCATCTTGTCTAAGCCCCATTGCGTTTACTACCATGGTCTAATAACCACAAACACTTTGGTCTTTAATTCCCATTGGTCGAATATCCATCTGTCTAATATTCATTTTGTCTAATATCCATTTTTTTGTTGTTGTAGGTTTTTTCTTTTTTAATATCCATTTGGTCAATATCCATCGGTTTAATATCAATTTGGTCTACATATCCATTTGTCTAGATCATCTGGTCCAATATACATTTGGTCTAATATCCATTATGTCTAACGTCCGGCCTGGTTCAATATCTATTGGTCTAATACCCATTGGACCAAGATTGACATTAGCCCAAATGGAGATTATACCAACATGGATATTAGACCAAATGGGTATTAGACAAAATGGGTTTTAGCCAAATGTGTATTAGACCAGATGGATATTGACCAAATGGATATTAGCACCATTGGGTATTAGACCAAATGGTATGAGACAAACTGAGTATTTAGACCAGATGGGTATTAGACCAAATTGGCAATTAGACCAAATCGGTATAGACGATATGAGATATTGACGATATGAGATTTAGACCCAGATGAATAGGAGGACTACATGGCTATTGACTAAATGGTTATTGGCCTAAATGGTCTTAGACTAAATGGTATAAGACCAATTGGAGGGGGTTTAAGCCAAAAATGGGCCATTAGACCAAGTGGGATTGAACAAAATGGCATCACCTCTTACAACTCTATTTCATCTCGTCGTGGCCGTGGAAAAACGCGGAATTACGACTTAACACGCAGACGCAGCGTCACGTGTGCGTTTCGTTGCCTGATCTTTGTTTCAGCATATAATACACACACACTTGGGTGCGACGACAGCGGCTTGCGCGCTGCTCTAATGCCACGACGAGGGGAACCGAGTCGAGTAAGGTACAAGTTCTGATAGGCAAGCGAGAAACGTTTATAACATGCTAATAGTTGATTTTTACTATATAATTTTTTCTGCATTATTTCCATTCTCACATAGCGTCCAAAAGAGGACTGAGGCAAAGTTGTAATGACTTGAGCAAAAACACGAGAAAATGAGAATATCCTTGGAAGTTACGGTAGCATACTTATTTTTTCTTTTTTTGGATGTTGGGACTTGTTTGGGGCAACAGATATGGAAAAAAAATTGAATCTGTTCTTCCAGAAGATGTCCACTATGTCTGGACACAAGCTAAGGATTCTTAGATTTAAATTTCCACAATTGTGAGCGTACTAAGGGTCCAAAGCATCACATCCAGGATGGATAAATGTTTCACATTTCCGGCCGATGAATATTTCTAACAGGTTGAATGATGGGATAAAAAGTAAAGCAAATAACCAAATATAAAGGTGTATTTTTAGGACATTATCAGGACCCGATGTCAAAACACTTATTTACAAAGGAATGCAACAACCGACCCGGAATTTTTTGGTAAAACTGTCACCGATCTATATCACCAAAGTATCTTATGTGTTGGAAAAGCCCTGGCTTTATATGGTGGGCATATACCTGTTCACAATGACGTCCTCGTTCAAGACCCCATGAAAATGATAGATTATGATGGGTAAGTGGTAAGGATAAATGGGTCGCATCAATCCATCGATAATATTGTCCAAGAAGAATTCGTCGGTTGTTAAAAAGTGGCTTGGACCATTTCCATGAGTATGATGAACAATTATACAATGTGGAGGATGCCAGAATTGACGTCGGCTCGTTTCTATTATCCAGACTTAGTGTTGTGGAGAAAAAAAAGATTTAGCAGGAAAGATCTTAGCAGAACCGGTTGCAGAAGCAATATATTCTATGGGTATTGTAGTCATAACGACACTTTGCGTTGGAAACTTTTTTACGCATTTTTTGGAAAATTATTGCACCTCGGGATATGAACATAAGGCAAACTACTTTTGGGGAAATGCACGACGTTTTATATAATTACATCGGATATTAAATCCCGGGATTCCGGTGTGAATGTATCTGCATTTAGGTCGTACCAATAACCTAGTCATTACGTGTGGGTACCACATCCCACGAATTTAAGTTTTCTCACTAACTAAGAACTTTAAGTGCCACTTCGACTACCAAAAACCGAGACAAAGATAATGTTTCATACAGACGCTGAACCTGTCGGTGAATGGTGGGAGAGTTTAAAACTAGAAGCTGGTGAGGTAAGCAAATTTCATCATCGAGACCCGCCTCGCGAAATATTTGGTATCCCTGTTAATGTGTTGCACATAAAAGCTGATGTGGACGCGTTGAGGTTTCTCCTTGAACACGGAGGGATTTATCTCGATTGTGATGCTATGATCGCGGAAATGGACCAGTTACGCAAAATCATTTTAGCATAGGAATAGAACACGCGTGCGGGGCATGGGTTTGAATAATGGCGTTATGCTTTCAGCGCCACAATCACCTTTTCTGAAGATCTTTTATAATTCGCTACAAAGATTGACGTCAGGGCAATGGTCATGGAATTCAATTGTAAAGCCGTATCGCCTAGCATGTGAACATCCGATTAATTCACATTGAACCAACACCACTTTCTTCAGACGACCAGTGGTGATTGGTATAACATAAACAGAGTATGGACGGAAGGTTCTCTCGTAGACTCGGTCTCAAAGTTACGACTCCTTAATATGTTCTATCGTGTCTATGGGGTTGAGCGATCCACAGCAAATCAAAATGATGAACACAACAATTAGGAGAATAACCAAGACATATTTATACGGTCGAAACCAGAAAATGATACTGGACGACGAACATTAAACTGGGTTTAAGTTTCTGTACCTCAATTTTTGAGATTGACACGTTTCCTCAGCATTATATCTGCAAAGATATGATGAAAAATATCCGTCGGCATGATGGAAACTATGGAGTAGTACTGCAAAAATCATTATGGCGTTCTGGGAATCTAAGAAGATCATAAGCAACTTCTGACTATTACACTCTATTATGTTTTGATGTAATGTCATAGCGTTAGATGTCAAATGCTACTGTCTAACTTATGTTCAAATATTTTAGGCAGCCTCCGTTTCATAGCGAAAAATAAACTAAAATCAGAATTATGAGATGGAACACACAAGGGATGTACGTTTGCTTAGGGTCTACATAGTGTCATGACGCCCTACCGCTTTGCCGATCGATGATGAAATGACGTCACTACACAATCATGTAAGAAATCGCTAGCGGTGACCAAGCGGGCCAAAGCCGTCAAAGCCGATAAATCGATATCCCTGCCGCTCGGGCTGCCGCTTTTCCCCAAGCGGCAAATCGCATTGAGTTGACTGAGTTCAACTGTAAGCGGTACCGCTCGATGACGTAGTTCAAGCAATAGCACCGATTGACTATATTAGCCCCAACCTGCAAGCGGCGTACACCAAGCGGTTTGCATGACACTATGTAATGACATTTTAGGGTCGTCTTCAAAACTGAACCACCGGTTGCTTGCCGGTTCCGCCCGGTTCTTCCAGGTTCAAACAGGTTTCCATGAACCGCAAGTCAACCGACGGTTGAGTTTTGAAGTCGCTCCTAATAACGGCTCTGCACATCTAGATGGTGATAACACCTGAAATTTGTTCAACTGCATGAGCAATAAGGGTTGGCTTCAAACTCAACCACCGGTTGCTTGCCGGTTCCGCCCGGTTCTTCCAGGTTCAAACAGGTTTCCATTGTTCCAAACAATTAAACACGTTTATACCGTCATGAACCGCAAGCCAACCGACGGTTGAGTTTTGAAGTCGCTCCTTACCAGATTTTACCGAAGAACTATACTAATAATAATTCGACTTATCCCCAATGTTAAACGTGTCTGGTTTTCTGCAGAAAGTGAGGACGTCTGCTTGAAAATAAACCATCGAATTAGGAAACCGTTTCCGGTCACAGACATGCGTGATATGAACAAAAGCGGTTAAAGACATACTTCTATTTCAAAATGGCTGCCAAAAACAGATAATTCTAGAATTAGGCCAATAACAGCAACTTTATGGATTAAAAGTATTTGCAAAATATCCTGATACATGCTATTGGATACAATGAACATATTTATGATACTTTATAACTGCTCAGATAATATTAGGCAACATGGCAGCCAAAATCGTGAAAATCTTTAAAAAAATTGTATGGTACAAATTTAGCAATATCAGCCGCAAATCAAAGTAAATGTGTCAATGTCACAATTAGAAATGTAATTTTGACTATACCAACTGATACCAGAAAATCCTAACTTCTAACCTAGCGTCAAATTTCAAATAAGGGCCAATATGGTGAATTCTTTTTTTTTTTACTTTTTGACCACATTAGTTTTCTAAATGGATGTTGACTTATTTCCCAAAAAAATCAGAATGTTGTGATTTTATCCATGGTACATATCTAATTATTTCATTAACACATTAATTTTGATTTGTGGCTAATAATTGTAAATTTGTATCATGGTGTTTTTGAAGATTTTTACATTTTTGGCTGCCATATTCGCTGACATCGTCAGCAGTTTAAAAGTATCGGAAATGTGTTAACTATATCCAAAAACATATACATATATATTTTTTATATAATTTCAACCTATATATTTCTAAGATAGGGGTTTTCCTGAACTTATATGTTTTGGCAGCCATTTTAAACTTTACCAATGTGACAACTTTAAAGGGGTCAGAAATTGAATTATTCGATCCAGTGAGATATATCTTTACATAAATATTTACTGATATAGTGCTGATTCTATATAATTATCAGCTATGGCGTTCACTTTGGACCACCGGATGACCTTGGCATGACCTTTAAAATCGACCCAACAATCAACCCCACCCATCAAGTTTCTTCTGGATACACCAAAGTTTATCCCATTTCACCTCTTTTGACCTTGAATGACCCCTGATGACCTTGACGTGACCGTTAAAATTTTTGGCATCAAAAATTGACCCAGCCCACCAATTTTCGTCTGGATACAGCGAAGTTTACCCCATTTGACCTCATTTGACCTCGAATGACCCCTGATGACCTTTGATCCACTAACCAATACAAACTCGTTCTTCGGAAGATCAAGGGGCACCCACCCATATCTATTGATGGGTCGTGGAAATTTTTTTGGCCTTCGACTATGTAGAAATTAGGCACCCTTCCAAAGAAAATTCCAGGCCTCAAAATATTTAAGGTGCTGCATTTTTACTATTATAAGTTTGAACGCATGTTTCTGGTCATAATTTTTAAACAGATGAAAATAGGATTCATATTGAAATAGGGGGTCAAATATTTTCATAGGTTTTTTGTGATTCCTTATTTTACCTGCTCTCCCATGAATTCCAGGGCCATAATGTACCAAACAGTTTGACTGAAAGGATGGACTTTCATTGCCCATATGTTTCAAGCATCGCATTATCGCATAATCAATGGGAGGTAGCTATTTTACTCAATACCTCAATTGGAGGTAGCTTCACTGTTGCTCATAAAGTTGGAATATTTTTTTCAGACCCAATCTTAAAACATATTTCTACGTACGGTCTGTAAAATCCTCGGATATTATCGATACGTGAGTCATTTGAGGTCACGAAAATGTGACCGATATGAAGCAATTGTAGCAAAATCCCTAAATCTGCTATTCAAATACCCCCTTTTCCTTTCAGGCTAAGGACACAGTTCGTAAAGGGTTAATTGTGGACTAAGTACATGGTGATATGTTCGGAAGAGACTGATCAATCAAGTAGTGGGCGATATCACCCTAGATATCATAAATAACTCGCACTATAAGAATTCATTCATTGGAAAAATGGGAACAAATATTTTATTCCAACTTTATGAGCAAACGTGTCTTTACTCAATACCTCCACATTCAAAATTGTGAAAAAATACATTTGTTTGGTCCTGTTAAAATCTAATTTGGCATAATAAACAACTCTTGGCTATAAAATTTGCTTGGGGCTAAAATATATTATTTGGTTGACCATAGTGCCCCAGATTATGGGATGGGGACTACCGGAGATTTATAAGAAAAAAAGTCCACCACATTCTCGGGCAATACCCGGGGTTGTACCTTAGATATCACAAAGACAAAGTACAAATATAAGTCCCCGGGAAAGTCTCCGCTTCCCCAGGTTATTGGGGGCCATGGATACCTTCAGTCGCTTTATTTCGGGTAGCATCGTACTGGTAGTAGGGTGGGAAAGTGACGATATTTTTTTCAAAACGAGTGGATTCTTAGGCCATTTTGGTTGCTGGAAACAAATCCGGGAAAGCTTTTTCGCCGAAGATGAATTTTTAGGTTGTAATAATGACTTTTAGTTTTGTAAATGAAGTCAATGGGATTTGTGTGGTTAACTTAATTCATTGCCAAAATCTGACAACAAACAAACCATTGACATTTATATTACTAGCACATAAGCATAAGTATATTGCTTCCCTAAATAGAAAAACCGTGTCCAAAGTACTCATGTTCACGATTGCCTAAAAATAAAGAAAATGTTCTTAACTTGACAGAGGGAGTAGAGTTCAACTCATAAGCACTGCAATAATTTTCACCTAATGGTCTGAATAATCATAGCCACTAAAAAACTCTTGACTTAAAAGAATGTTACTTTACTGTCTTTTGTCTGTTAATAATAGCATCACAGTTGGAATGAAAACCACATGGCGTGGCATTGGCATGGCACTGGCATGTTATGGAACTGGTTGTACAGGCTTGACCCTACAACAATACAATGCCCCTTGCATAGCAACAATGTACCAGTCTCTTGAAAATAGTCTGTTGTTAGTTTAATAATAGCATCACTTGTTTGGTATGAAAAAAACACTCAGTACAATTGGCAGGTATTGACAATGTTATAAAGGCTTGACCTTACAACAATACACGCTTTCACATCCAGCTAACCCATAAAGATCTGGGTCATGTTTTGGTATTCTGGGTTTGCCTTGCTATTCTTAATTGAAAATGATTTGTAAAACAAATAGTTTTTCTGCCATGAGAATGACTTATGACTTGTTTAATTTTCTTGAAAAAGAGTGTTTAGATGTTATTATAATGCAACCTTTGAGGGATTTTTGAGAAAAAAATCAATGACTAAGATAGTCGTTTTTTTTGTTTTTTTTGTTTGCGGTGAAATAGGGGAAAATATCCTTATTGATCAGTACCAAAATGTAAAAAGTCATTTTTTACCGACCTTAAAATTATCTTAGGCCAGAAAGCTTTCCTGATTTGTTTTTAGCAACCCAAAAATGGCCTCGGAATCCATGCTGGTTTGAAAGAAAAGAAATTAGGAAAAAAAAAATATCCATTTATGCCCAACACCCTACTGGTAGTAGCCGGTGTTTGTAGATTTAGAATTATAGCCGCGTACTCAATAGTTCCGGCTTTTACAACGGTTAACGAATAGGAATTGATTCAGTTGACTATCACGCAACATTAGTTTCAAGCTTGTATTCCGTTGGCGTCTATGGCGCCCGGACTCTGGTTTTTTTTTTTTTTTTCTATAATACCATTTTCACATCGGCATTAGGGCTTCTGGGGTCGTCCGCGAAACTTGAATCCTATAAGTGTATACGTAATCTTTTGCCGAGCGCTTGTTACGATTTCTACAAAGTTGGACTACCGTGGTTCGCGAAAAAATGGAGTTAGGGACAGTTGAAGGAACACCTTTTCGAATAACTTGGGATCGTTATTACGTCTCTTCTATTTTGGGTTGCAATCGTGGGTGCAATTTATGTACGAGTTGGTGTTGTGATAACAAATGTACTGGTGATGTGGAAATATCCACAAAGTATTGTTATGTATGTGACATATGATAGAGGTTGCTCCATTGAAAATGAACAAAGGTGTATTGTAATTGTAATTGAAACTGCGTGATAACAAGGTAATGGTACTGGTGATGGGAATCACTCCACAAAGTGTTTGTTATGACAATGTTTAATTTTTTGATAGAGGTGTTCCATCTGAAAATGTGACATAAAATGTGCAATTGAAATGTGTGTAAAAAAGGTACTGTTGAATAACAATCGACCAGTAGTAGTGATAATGTCGAACATGTGATAATAATCCTGAATGTGACATGAGCGAGACAAATGTTGATTTCAGCTGATTTTCCATTCTTTCAGACAGGTTTACTCAGATGGCATTTATAACATTGTTATGGGACTCAGCAATAAATCGTGTGTTTTAGACCCTTTGCCGATGTGGCTCTTCAAAGAGTCCCTACCTGTCACGCTGCAACATCACAGGCATTGTCAATTTGGGGGAATCGCTAGTTACGGGAGTTTCCCGAATTGATCCGTGAAGCTTTAGGCTGCAACTTCTAAAAAGTCAGCCGTGTCCAATGAATATAGATAAGAAACCGTCCGGTATCAAACTATCATTACTTGTCGAAAATAATTTGAAAAAGTTGTTGATGCCACCAACATCAACGGACCAATGAGCAAACAATAATCTAAACCGACAGTTCACATGTCAGCCTACAGAGCTTACCCACGCACCGCCGAAAGGCGCCCTACTACGCGTAAAGAACGACATTATGCTGGAATTGGATAAACAAACGCGCGGTGCTCTTGGTACTCTTAGCACTTATCGGCGGCCCGTTCGATACCATAGACATGCCGTTCTGTTCGATCCCCTGCAACATTCTTTCAAAAATATCTGTACAGTTCTTAAAATGGATCCGATCGTATCTCACCAACCGTCTTACGGTTATGTGTACTGTTGACAATTGTTTCTCTGACTACCAGAAGATTGACTTTGGTAGATGCCACAGCGCTCGTAGTGTCCCAATGGTCAAAATTCTCATGGAGGAACACGATGTTTGTATCACTCACCGCAGACGACACACAGATTTATGTGTAGTTCGATCCACGCAAATCTGGTGGGAGGCAGGACAATTGCCTAATAAGCTTTCTGTTTGCATTGAGGAACTGAAAGCATTGGCTGAAATCAATAAAACTCAACTCCAACAGCCAAAAGACTGAATTCTTGTCGCTGGTGTGATGGGGCTGTGAACAATAAATACACTTGAAACTCCTGCCTCACTCAAAATCAAAATTGGTTGATTATTGAAGTTGAACCATGTAACTGTCAAGAACCTAGGAGTTTTCTTTTCGATTCACACTAATGTCAATGCACAACACCCACATCAACTCCATTGTCGGTCCATGTTAACTTTCAGCTGAGAAAATTATTACCGTGATTCGCCGGTTCATAGATTTTTCAAAAATTGTAATAAAATTACCGGGCGCTGGTCATTTCTCGCCGAGAAGAGGCCCCAAGGCAGGACGGGCGGGGGAGAAAGGCAAAATACAGCAACCTGCCGCCCAGTTTCCAAATCTTGCAGAACAGAAGAGCGGAAGTCTGATCTTCAAACGTGGAAGTGATGAGAGCGCAAAAGCCACTTCTAAAAGTCTAACTGCAGTTGGCCGGTGAAAGTTGATGTTTGTTGTTGATGTGTGTGAAATGAATGTGATGAATGATGATGAATGAAAGAAAGGATTTTGGTTAAGACCAGGTCTGGGCATAAGGTGTATTCCGAGAAAAGCGCCATCTTACCTCAGGAACTGCCTCAACCCCTCTATGCCCCGGCAAGCCTGGATTGCGATCTGCTCTTGACACCACACGTCTTCTTTCAGTACCTCGCACACGCTTGATAACAGCTGGTGATAAAGCATCAAGCTATCGCACCCTCGCGAAATGGAACAGATCCAACCAAACATCAGATCTGCTCTTCTTCAACTACTCTCTTCAGAAGAGAAACTCAAAAAACCCACTACTTCCCGAATTAATTCTTTTTCTCCCGCTGAACACACATTTGTCTTTTAAAAAATTTGTGTTTGTATGATGCGGAGTAATTTAAGGCTCTGTACTTGTAAGTTTGTAGATTTTAAGTTTTTTAATTGTATATGTTTCTTTGCATGATGCGCTATGGTTATTTTTATTGATTCAATTAATAGTGTCCTAGTAAGAATAATAAAATAATAATAATGAATGCCCGTCTAGTAAATCGTTAATTAACGGGTTTTAGAAGAATAGTGTGGTTGTATGGGCGTAAGGACCTACTGAAACTTATTTAGTACTCGGACTACCCCTCGCGTCACAGGGAATCCTGCTGGTATGAGTGGAGAACGCCGAATCTCTGAAAATATATTTATAACAATTATATCATAGCATTGGCCTTATTGTTACTATTACCTGTGTACGTTCGATAGATATTAGATAGGTCTACACCGGCACAGAAAAGAAAATGGTTCAAAACCAAGAGGGCGGCTATTTTTCCCTCATTAGGAGTCTATCTTGAGTTGGCAAAGCAAAAATATATTTATTTAAAAAAAAAAATAAAAGTAATATAGCTATATCACACAATAATAATGAAAACAAAAGGATGTGAATGAATATACAAGCAAGGTAATGCCTGCAGCCAAAAACAGAAGAAGAAGAGGTATCTTAAGCAATTGAAGAAATAGCAAGAGATACAATTACTAGACTGATTTACATGATTTGTAAAGAGTTCAAAACTGTGACAAATGTGTGTACTTTTCATGGTGAATTTCAAACTAATATGATGTTTTTGGGTGTATTATTTAGTATCTAGAACTAAAAATAGTCACCTAAATACTTAATCCACCAAAAATTGTGAGGAAGGAAATGTATTTTTCGGTTTTGAGGTATAAGTTACATCTATGTGTAGGGTCATTCTTCAAAAAAAGTGTAAAACTTGTTGATAAAAAAAATGAAAGTTAATGGGTTATTGCAATTTTTTTTTACATTATCACGTTTATCATCCGTTCAGTTTCGTGCATGATATTTTCAAACAATAGTTCAACTTAAACACCTCTTTGCATAAATGAACGTCTTCAAACCTTTGGGACAAAAAAACGTGAGATTTTACACCATTTGGCTTCTTTAGTTTATATTAAATAGCTTTTCATTTTGTTTGAAATACTGCCTGAAGTATTGCATGGACTTCAATCTTCAAAATTATGTTGAAAAAATACAAATTTATAGTAAAAATAGACAAGTAATTAACAGAGAATTTTAATTGACTTTGGTATGTCACACACGTGACCAAAAATACAAAGAAGTTTTTATTACTATTAAACCACTGTCTCAGTAATGTTCATATTTCATGTCAAAAGCCAGTTTATAAGTACCTTCCGTTATACAAAATAAATGGTTTAGATCTTTCCTTTTTCAAAAGTTATTGATGTGGTAATTACTGTCACACACCAGTTTAGTATTTGAAGGACATAAATTTCTGGTCATATTGAAGAAGGTAGCAGTGTTAACTTATCACTTAAAATATGAATATGATCAGTTTAAACAAGAAAACAACAATTAATTTTAATAAAGACTGGTCTAAACTGGATTTCCATGTGTCTTTTGAAAGTTTGGGGTGAAGTTGCCAAATTTTAGCAGACTTGCACTATTTCAACACAGGAAATATGCATACTAGGAGTAGCATTTCTCTTTGCAAGTTATTACTGATGGCATTAAATGAAAGTGTTTGAAATAGTTGAGAATATGGAAATACACAAGATTTTATTAAAACTTCATTTTTGGTGCACAATGGTCATCAATTTTGTGTTATAAGTCAATGGAGATGTCACACACGTAACCACAAATGCCACACACGTGACCGTACTTAGTGCTATAAATTTGTTAATTACCAAGTAAAGTTTGCTTGTTACTTTTAATCTACCAACCATTGTATTGACAACAACACTACCAATGCCTCCTTTTAAAATAAATATAAGAATGTGAGTACTTACATATTCGCACAACCCCTTTTTGTTGAGGTCACAAAACGGGATCCGAACTTTATTTGCCCCTCATGACAAAATAAATCTGGCTCAAAAGTGGAACACATTATTTTAGTTTAGGTTTGGGTCAAAAGGTTTTTCATTTCAAAATTAATAAAAGATGGGTTATGGCAAAACAGCATGAGTTAACAATCACACATTTCCCCTTTTAGTCACAAACGTGACCCAAGAATGGCCCTGTAGCGAACAGTATTCATAGGAAATTCAGGATACGGATTTTTTAAAAAGAGTTAGCTATTTCACACAGGATAGTATGTGGATAAGCCCTATGTATATATAATTGCAAAACACGATTTGTTAGAAATGGAGACACCATCCCGAAAAAATCTCTGAAGTCAGCCTAGATCGGTTGCTATAATATCTTATTTTTTCGTTCAGGACTGTTTTCTTCTTCATTCTGGAATAATAAATGCCTATCCGTGATATATGCTTAAGCTGGATGAAATGCGAACAGCGGACCCCAAAAAAATCCGTCTCGCAGTCTATAAAGGCCATGACCTATTGCCACAAAGCGTTCGAACATACATGCGGCAACGCGTGCGGACAGTGCGACAAAAGCATTGCAGAGTATCTAGAAACGCGTTGTGGACACTCACCAACAGGATTGCAAGCCTTCACAACGCGTTGCGATCTTAATAACGCGTTGGACCTTCCACAAGCGTTTTTTTTTTTTGCGAAGGGTTCACAGCCATAAGGGTCATAACGTACTTGCGCAACGCGTTGTAGAAAGTAGAACGCGTTGCGACATTTGCAACGCGTTGCGGCGCGGCCCCCCCATCAAATCATGCATGTCTGATGACGTCTTTCAAAACACAACATAGATCCACAACGCTTGCGGCATATACGGTTGACACTTATGGCTTCACACGCGTTGCCAAGCTTACAACGCTGTTGGGACTTCACAACACGTTGTAAACTTACAAAGCCTTGTGAAGGCAATAAGGTCATAACGTCTTCCCGCCACGCGTTTGTGAAGGTTTGCACCGGCGTTTGAAGGTCGCAACGGCGTGTGAAGTTCGAAAGCGTGTGAGATTTATTTTTGAAATACCGTGACGAAATTCATGATTTGATTGGCCGACCCGACACCGCAACGCCGTTGCCGAAATGTCGCAACGCGTTGTGTTTTCCTCACCAAGCGTTGCGGCAATACGTTATATGACCCTTTATGGCGTTGTGCACTTAGCAACGCGTTGTGAAGCTTGCAACGCGCTTTGAAGCTCGCAACGCGTTGTGGTGTTTGATACGCGTTGCAAAGTATCTAGCCCAAACGCGTTGGGGGTCTTTTTTTGAATAAGTCACAGAAAATCATTTTTTGATGGGCGGACGTCGCAACGCGTTGCGAAGGTCCGCAACGCGTTGCTACTTGCTCGCAAGGCGTTGCAGCAATACGTTATGGCCTTTATGGCTTGCCGATATCCGTCCACTTCCACAACTACGAGTGTGTTACCGTGTACTCGTGGACCACAACGAGTTTTAATCGTAAGTCTGGCTTACTCAAGACAACGAGAGCCTCCAGTCCATGTTCACAAAACGCGAAAACAAATCTTAGTAGTAACTTACATCGCAACTAGTGGACCTTCATTTAGTCTTACGAATGCCTTTCGCGCGAACGAATCCCATGTCACTAGCTTTCACCTCCTTTCCCTCTTTTAATATTTGATGACAATGTTAATACTAATACGTTAATGGACCAATGGACAAATAAATTATGTAAGACTAAGACGGTGTTTCAGTGAGATTTTTTATTGAAGCATCATTAATAATTGAGTGCACCAAATTTCCAATAAAGCACTGTGCTTATTGAAAGGGTTTTCTATTGGCAGCAACGATTGGCTGTTCGATATGAGGTCCATACACCCTTGCAGAAAGGCAACCAAACTTGAATTAAGACATGACTCCCATTTGGGGGTGACGGTATTAAATTCGTTTTGAAAATGGGCTACAGTCAGGTCTTAACCAATGCCGGGCTTGTCAAAACACACGCTCTCAGATGATTTGTCCGAATTATGATCAAGACCAGCTGCCCAGGAAAGCTGCGCCATTACATATGGTCCGGAGCATAAAATAATCTGGAAAGATTCTCGTCAAATATGCTCCAGCGCATATTTTAATACGCAAATGGTCCAGGCGCATATGGCAAATATTCTCCTGGTGACCGTATTTGACTTAGAATATTTGATACCCACTGCTCAGGAGCATATTGCCATATGCTCCTGGACCATTTGCGTATTCAAAATATGCTCTGGGCATATTTGCTTAGAATATTTTCCCAATGGGTCCTGGAGCAGCTGGTCATGGAGCATAATTTCGGGCACAAAAAATCTCTGAGAAGCTCACCAACAACTGCATATGACAAACACGAATTATCTTGACTGTATGTAAATCCATGCGACGTGAGACTTTTAAAGGCCCCCAAAAATGCAAATTAGAATTGACGGTGCCATGGTGTGGTTTGTGGCAAGTCTACAAGGGGGACCAGAAGCATTCAATATTTGGGTTGGTGAACATTTTTGTGGTACCATTGATTTAACGGAGACCTTTTTAATGGTCCCAGGAAATGCAATTATAATTGTTGTGGTTTGTGTCAAGTCTACAAGGAGGGAGCAGAAAGCATTCAATATTCGGGTTGGTGATTGATTTATCAGAGAGTAATAGAAAATTCCAGGTGACAGGTGTGAATCTATTCATGACACCGACTGATATCAATAGTTTCACAAATGATGTCACTGGTAGTGTATTCTTTTTTCTGGCCCTGTTTATTACAATGGAATGTCCCACAAAGATTTGGAGTAGGTTTATCATCTCATTTCCTGGGACCTTTAAATAACAATTTACCGCTCATTTTTCTTCACTTGCGTTGGATATCGGTTTTTGGCTGCCATTGTACGTGGATAATTGTAATCTGCTTTGAAATCAATTACGGGACCACGTGTCACGTGGACAATATTAAAGTTTACTATTCTAAATGGAAATGGATTGTTTCCAAACACATTTCCCAGTGTATAATAATAATAACATATGTGTATCATAATATACATATAGGGCCTGCAATAATTTGTGACACTTGCCGTTGAGTAACATAATATTTTATATATGATGCCTAAACTCCTTTACAAGAAAAGTCCTGAGTTCAAAGCCGTCTTTTATCTGTGGTTTTGAACGGTCGTAGTCGTTCAGGGCTATAGCTTAGCCCGAGTACTTAGTGTAAATAGTGTCGTACTAAAAGCAAATGCATCGTGTACTAACAAGTATAGAGAGACATTCTTAGTTTTGACACTGTACAGGATTAAAATTATCAAGCGATTAATCTGGTATTATATGTCTATTGTAGGATTTTAAACACGGCACACTCCTCAACCTTCTACCTCTCAAAAAAGGAAGAGAGTCGCACGCACGGTTGCTTGAATTTACTATAGATGATGACTAAAGGGCACTTGCACATGAGGTCAATAGGCTAACTTGGCCAGACCTGTCCTCCAGAACAACCCAAGCATGCAGAGAATACAAAAGAATCACCTGCAGATATATCTGAAATGTTCAGGTGAACCAGTTCATGTATTGTATTCTTCGCATGCTTGGATGATCTAGAAGACAAACAAAAGTCCATTCAACATAATTTACCTTCCGTGAAAGGGCCCTATTCTATGGCTTTTCCCAGATGAATTCAAGATCCCCATATGGGAAGCATGTAGTTAATTTTTGTGTGCATTTTACTTGGAATAACCTATTGTGACATCTAAAGTGCGTTTTCTTGGATAGCACGGGCTTTCTTTTTTCTAGCCGTGACTGATCGAATAACAATTTGGCCATACACATGAGGTCAATAGGTTAACGTGGCCATACCTGTCTTCCAGAACAACCCAAGCATGCAGAGAATACAAAAGAATCACCTGTAGAAATAACTGAAACGTTCGGGTGAACCAGGTGCATGTATTGTATTCTCCCCATGCTTGGATGATCTAGAAGACAAACAAAAGTCCATTCAACATATTTTACCTTTCATGAAAGAACCCCATATTTTTAAAAGTTTTGCCAAAATTCTCAAAAATCTCATTTAGCATCAATATATTATTGCACGTACATTTTCAAAGGCGAACCTTTGTTTCAAAATATTTCAGTCCAAGCTAAGAATATACAATATTTCTAACCACGTTAACATATTTGAGGACCATTGTGAGGTTTCAATTTGGGCACAATTTCTAATCAGCTGAGCATCTATATAATGAAATTCACCGGATACTAAAAACAGTTCCGAGTATTGAAAATGTCTGAAATACCAATCCAATATGGCTATATTTTTTAATGTTATATCCCCATAACAAAATCCAAAGATTACTTCGGAAATCCACCAAAAGTCTTTCAGATGCATTGGGGATGCCAAAAAGATATGATACGGTCCACAATCAACTCAAAATGCTACGGAGAATAACGCCTCTTAAATTCCGGATTTTGGACGAAGATTCATTATACAACACGTAATATGGTTTGTTGCCAAACAAGCTTCTAAGCAGGGCTCAAACTGGAATACAATTCATTGGCCTACCATTGCTAACTCTGATTTTCACTTAGTTCTATTTTCGGAGAATATTTTGGCTGACATACCTAAAAAACATGCTTACACAAATTTACACTTACTCATTCGTTATCAGATACATATCAAAGTAGACATTTTATCTTAGTATAAGTCTCATTAATTTAAAAAATAGCATATTTTAAACAATAGTATATACATATATCATCATAATTACTGCTCCCTTAGAGGCTATTAGAGGCGTTACATGTATTTCTATCTAGACTTCTTTTAACTCCCCGGTTAATTGACTTATTTCTGTAATTTTAGAGCAGTAGTGTGTTAAATTTTTCTGATGCGAATTTACTTTTTAAACCTCTCAGGCATTTCAACTTAGGTTAAAGACACATCAGTGATTTGTAAATCAAGCAAATCGAAAAAAAAAAAAAAAAAATCATCAAAAATCAGATTTTTGCATGTATGAAAAGTACAGGTACCTAGCATACCCTGCAATGATTAGACCAGAAGCCACTAATAAGGACAGAAATCAGAGATTTTAGTCATTCTGCCGTTCGGACACTTACTACAACACTAATTGAATGGAGACTCGTATCTTGGAACACTACCGTTTTATTCCTTTTCTGGCAATTCTAAGTGGAAAGGTTAATTATGAGAATTCTACAGACTTATACTTCACTTTTGAAGCTATTCTGCAAATGTTCCAATATTTTCAAATCCACTGATAGTGTATGTAAGTGTTTCGAATGAAAGTAATCGCGAAAGGAGGAAAACACTTCTAATATTTTTCCTACACTTTGTCCCTTCTTTGATTTAGATCTTTTAAAATTATATCTATTAGTGATGCTTTGTCATTGAAAAATATAGTTAATCTTCTCACCATCCCATTAGCTTACAAGTGTTACCATTTTCATTCATGTTTAACAAATTATTTTTTAAACAAATATGTGGAATTTGGCCAGTAATTGGTAACAACAAATTATTTTTTAAAAAAACAAATATGTGGAATTTTGGCCAGTGTAATTGGTAACCATAACACTTATTGGGCGATTAAAAACATCGTTTGGAACTGGACCCGTAACTTTAAAAAATGTTTTTCCTTTGCTTGTTTCGTATTACTTCATAATTAATCAAGTCAGAATTGATTGTTGTTAATCCATATCTATTCATTCCCAATAAAAAGCCAGATAATGGGGAACTTAAGAAAGGTTATAAATGGTGTCCGGCATGGTCAATGGAACGGAACATCTACATCACGACCCTAACTTTTAAGTTACTCTTATGTAAAATAACATTGACTACTTACAGTCCTCTTATGTAAACGTTCACTATTGCACTACATGACTTAAACAGTAATTAAACATTTACAAACTTGATTATCATAGAAATGTTCTTACTTGATTACATCGTAATTAATCTTTTGATTAGTTGTCTAATCAGTAAGCAGCAAGTTCAAAAATAATTTATTTAACGAAATTTGCAGTTGTACACGCTTAATCTTAGATATGTACCAATTTAAGGGAAGGGATGATTATCAACGAGAAAGTTAAAAGTAAAATATGGTATTATAGTATAATATAGTGCATACTGACTGAAAAAAATAGTAAGCAAATTATTTTGTTTATGGCAATATCAATAAAGGTATACTACAGTGCACCAATTCCTGATTGGAAAACCGTAAAATGGGCTAGGAAAGGAGTATCCTGGTATAGGAAGACACTAAGGACAACTCTAACTCCAATTTTACCCAATCTAACCTAATCTATCTAATGAGCTTACTCTATCCAACCACTCCAAGAACCTGGACTCGTATCATAATTTTTTACCTGTAGCAAATTAGTGATTGCTTACACAAAAGATAAAACGAAAATAGCACATAAAAACGATATAATTAATTATATTACAATCAATGAAATCACATAGCTCATATTTCGGAACAAATGTAATATTACAAATAAACTATATATCATGTACGATGTTTCTTGGTAGGCTTAAGAGTTGACTGAAAAAACACAAACCGTTGTAAGCTAGCGGCTCCCTGCGGCTCCCGCCGAAGGTTCTCTGACGGCCCTCTCACCCCTTCTTATTACACTGCGCGTGGCTAGACTTCGACGAGCGCGTGTTGTTCTAAAGGTGCCTAATACCAGAAAGGTTAATGTGCAGCTATTACGGATAAAATTCTGAGTACGAAAAGTAGCTGGGTCTAAGCGAAACAAGGTCTAAGCAAAGGCTTAAAAGAAAGGGCCTAACAGGAGTCCAAACGCCATGAACATCGGACAACGAGCTCTTGATCGGGTCCTTCGGGGTTTGGGGGAACAAAAAAAAATGTAATGAGCAGCTAGGTCCAACCTCAGGTGAGTGCAAATTTGTAGTGTATATTGAATATTAAGTATAAAAAGATGTTTACTTATTTCCAATATTGTTAATTATTCCAAACTGTTATGAACGTTATAATACACCTTTCATTTCAAATTAACAGACCTCGTCGCCCTTTTTGGTCACCGAAGCTGGGCGTCACACCTGCATTTCGTAATTCTACCGCTATTTTAGTATATGCTTTACTGGATATCCTGAGAAGATATTTTCCAAAAAATGTCACGGTTGTGTTTTTGGTTTAAGATGTACACAGTGTGTAAGTTAGAAAACTATGCATTTTGAACTGATTTGTACATCAGATTAAGCACACAGAGCCTGACAATTACTAGGCTAAAGGTTCAGATGAGTACCAACATTTTAAAAATATTTTCGTTAAAGGCTGCAACAAGAGATTCACAAAATGAGAAAATTCTGATTTTGCACTTATGTTACAAAGCATTAAACATATAAATCAAAATATCTCCATGTGGTACAAGCCAATTGTGAAATTTACTAAACATACACAGAGGCAATATTACATTCAGCCCTAGTTTTATATTAAAGCAAATCAAAATCGCATTTATTTTCACTTTCAAGGCATTTCTGAAGCCAATACAAGGTAAGAAATCCATGGGCTGTTATCTATATGAAATCGCTACATTTGAAACAATAAATGGATCCCCCCAAATCTCTTGTTGCCCCTGGACTTGCAAGGAGAATAAAATATACATGATGGAGCTTAAATAATCAAGTATCGAGATTAATAACAAAAACTTAAAAGATAGGTAAAGCTTGTATTAAATATTCTACGTTTTCAGGCTTGGGGCTGATACTCAGAAAGCATTAAAACGTTCCGGTGTCATATGATACAGTGTCCCTGCGACTGAGTGTCCTACCACCCATCTGTCTATTGTGCTCTCCATTGAGTGCTGTATGCATCATTTGTTTCAGCACTGTACCCAAATGGCCTCGTGTACAAGGTCTCGGTTTATTCCGTACATGTTGCTGTGGTAGCTAGGACACTCTCTCATGGGGGACACTCACTTTCTTTACAACGGCTAGTTCACACCGACATTGAGGGTACAGGCTCATCACTGCTCACTAGGGAGAAATTACTGGACACCATTCGTAACATTAGTTGTCATATCGCCAATTTATTTATTTATTCATGATCTGTATTAAGTCCCGTGTGGAAATCCCTATGTATTAATCTGACGAACGGTGAATCGTATAGAATATTGACCAAAAGGTATCCGCGCAGGGAATCCATTCATAAATATTATCTTTGTTCTCAGTTAAAAGAATTCGGTTCTCTATGTAGGTACCACAACTTCCACGGCTTCTTCCACTTCATCCTCGCCAGCGTCGGCACAATCAAGCTGTGTAAAATAATAAATACATATTGATTTTTTTCTCACGAGATACCATTTAAAGTTTAAAAGAAAATACCATTACAAGTGTTGTTTATTTCGGTCCGTTTACGGAGAGAAAATATAAATTTACGAATTTCTTCCACAGTAGATCGAATTTGCTAGTAAGATTAGGCACACATATTGTACGTAGGCCAACGGTTCAGATGATATAAAAATCTCATTTTTTTAGGTAAGTTGGGGGAACGAGGCTATGGATAACTAAATGCCACCTTTAATGCAAATGAAACGATAATTGTGATGAACAATTAGCGAGGTCTGAAATTTATTTGTGACGTGATTTGTAATCAAGTATAACAAATTATATAGAACCCACTCCTGTTTTGGAATGAAACCGTCCACCTGCTATTTGGAGTATGTTTACCCTCTCTATATTTAGACCCAAATTTGATTTATTTTGCTAAATTGTTCCCTTTTATGTATAATACAACAATAAGTCTATTATTTGGGATAAATAAATCGCTTGTCACGGTTGCTTTAAATAAAAAGATTGAACTCTTTTGAAATATACTGAAAATTTGTGAATACTTGTGATACACTCATTGCTGATTCACTGTAACTTTCAAACCTTTATAAAAATTTAGTTTTAACCAATTTTTTATCATCAGTTAACATGATGTAATCAGCAAAACTTATTTAAAATTTCTAAATGTCATTAGATTCTAATTTTAACACACTGATATTTTGAATAGATCTTTTTCAGTTTGTGCAAATGTTTTTTTTATTATACCTTTACATCTAGTGTGGTACTCCTTGCTTGAGTGAAAAGAAAAGAGTGAAAAGCGCAACAAATTCAATAGACAAGCGAATGGATGGGAATTTAACTTCTTCGAAACTAGCAAACATGGTTTGTACAAGCATGTAAAAACATATCATAGATTTCAAATCGATGGGTAATTTTTCTTTCTGCGAAAATCACATTTGAAAATCGCGAACTCTAGCGGGTCCGTACACATCCCTACATACGATTCAACAATCAAATCCGATTAAAAAACGAAATTAACAACTGGAAATTTATTTTAGCTGATATTCATGAATTCTTACTTAATACAATGAATGTAATACATTGGAAAAGTTAACCATCATATCCTTCACACCAAAAATTACAAAAATCGGCGATTATGTTCATGACATAGTGACGGGTGTTGAATTTTCCTTATACTGAAGCGTTATTCAGCATCCGCCATTATAGAAAACAACGACAAAGCCTTTGTTATGTAACATACGTCAAAATTGCCAAATTTCTAATTAAGATTATTTATTAATGAAGTACTTGCAATATCGGCACTTGGCATGTTTGAATATTTTGGTATTTAGTACCATTTCCCCTTAATTTCGTAAAAATGATAAAAATTCAACATCCGTCACTATGTAATACACCCGACGAAATTATAAATTAAATCTATGTATCTATTTCGTTTAAGAAATTTTTAAATACGAATTAACAAACTAATTACATTTATTACAAACAACAATATAGACCTATTCAATATGACGTCAGCCACCAGACATGTTGTGGACAAGATGCATACATTCCAGGACTACAATACATTAAGCTGTCAATCGATCCATGTTTAGCGATTGCGCAGGGATCATTGACAGGTCAGGTGAATGTATTGTAGTACTGGAATGCGTCTATCTTGTCCACCAACATGGCTGGTTATTGAATACGGTCTATACTTACGGCATCGAGTTCTTTTTCTGTGAAAATTCTCCCCAGTAGTTTCCGTATAGGCACAAGTATGATGAGAAAGAATGGGAAAGCCAGAGCTGCAGGCGAAATCTTGACGCCCCATAACATGGCCACACCACCCAGCTGAATTATGGTATACATGTGCATCCTCCATGTCCGTACCTAATAAAATATATGTATATCGTGTTAAAAGTGACAGGAGATTTTCTAGAGGATACGAAATTCTCTCAAAATGCCCTGGATTGGTTGGAGACCACATAACGAGAACTTTTCGAAGGTTTATTGAACAAACAAGTACAAAAGAAAACCGCAAACTTTGTTTTGACCTTGCCTGCTATTGTAATCATCCCTATAGAAAACCATGCTTGATTTCCTGTCGTGCACAACAGAAATACTAAATCATCATCTTATCACATAAAGAAAGAGTATTCGGCTTATTCACTTCAGGTTTTATCTAATACATTGATAAGCATTCCAAATATGCAAAAGGAAATTGGGGCACTTCTTTCTGGAAATGTCATCATATCTCGTTAAATTATAAACATTTATAAATCTGCGCATTTATTTACTGTGTCACTATGAGGGTAATGTTTGTTGTCTTAATTCCCTCTAACATTGGCGTACGCTCTTGCTAAAGTATGCATTTTTTTTAAAAGTTGCCAACATTGGGAACATTTTAAAAGCAATGACTGCTTCCAAAATAATCACCAAAAAGTTTTCTGGTTTCTATTAATTCGGTACAGTATATCCCCTTTGTTTTACAATAAACAATAATTGTTTAGAAGTTGTTGTCTGCATACTTATCGTGCATTGGCAAAAATCAATGCATTTTCGTCTGTTTGACAAGACTCATAATGGAACGCGCCCCTGCGGGACATGTGCCATTATTCGTAGTCAAACTGAGCGAGAATATATTTCTTTTTGCCAATGCACGTGAAGATATGATTAAAGCAATACCAACACATTTTTAAGAACGCCCCCAATTTTCCAAATTTTAAATTTTTGCACACTAGTGTTGGTAATTGTCTAATAAACTATACCTGCGAATGGTAATGCTCAAAAGTGCGTATGCCTATTTGTCATAAAGAAGCGATTTTGTAATTAGAATCGGCATGTCCGATAGTAATTTAACAGCGGAGCTGGAAACGCCAAATTTCTGTCTCCATTGAGAAATAGTGCCACTTTACTAAAATGACCTCTAACTTGACTTTCCTGAACCAACTAATCAAATAATGGATGAGCATAGACACGTACTAGGCGCAATTTCCTGGCTATTTCATATTGAAAGGACGTTTTCAGCAGCCATTGAATTATTATCGGAGATCTCCGATACTAATTATTCTAATTACAAAATTCCTTCTTTGCGATACATAGACAAGTTCGAGCTTTACCATTCACAGGTACTGTTTACCAATGCAACTGTGCAAAAATCTGAAAATTGTTGGAAAGTTGGGCCTCAGAAGACCTTCAAAAATGTGCTGGTAGTTGCTTTAAGCAGGGATTATCCTTATTCATAAACCCTTATGGCAACATATATTTTCATCTGAATTGATAATCTCGTCCCCCTTCAATTTTGCAGTTTCAGCCGCCACTGTTTAAAATAACTACAGAGTGAGCGACACTGAACCTGGCATTCGTGATTAAGGAAAGCATATTTAACAATAAATTAAATTAGAATTTTACCATTAAAAAATGTAACTTACATTTCTGACATACTTGACATCCGGATGATGTTTTACAGGCATCGCTAGCATGAAGACTCTATCTGCAAACTGTACACCATTGAGAGAGCTTACACCCATGAAGAGGAAGACGCCGAATAATACTGCTAATGGAACTCTTTTCAATATAGGAGCCAGAGCGATTGACAGACCTAAAACAAAAAAAAGTAAGCCACTTAAAGGCACTATCAATTATTTGCTAAATCAGAAAATTGAAAAAAAAATAAAAAATCATAGTTTTGCATGTCTGTACCAAGTATAAGTAACCTAACATACCCTGCAAATGATAAGACCAAAAGATCCCTAATAAGGACAAAATCGGATATTTTAGTCATTATTGTCTGTAGGAACACTTATTACAATACGCAATTGAATGAAGATTCATATGTTTTCAACTTTGCTGTTTTCTTCCTTTTCTGTCAATTTTTAGTTCGAAAAATAACTTATGAGACCACAGACTTATCGTTCTCTTTAAAAGCTAAGTAAACAAAAAGTAGCCCTGACCAACATGAGGCAGGAGGACTTCTATGCGCCTAATCACATGTTTTTGTTACTTTTTTGTTGTTTGTTTTTTCAACAGATCCTCCCATGAACCATAGGGGTAAATAACCTTTGTAATGTCTGTTTCAAATAGTTATATTTCGAGGGTTGACAAACAGAAGGACGTAACTCAAACTGAAAAGAAATATTAAAGAATTTCTTTAATTCTGCTGTCATAATTAAAAATTGTTCTTTGTTTATATAATGTTTGCTTACAGTACCATATATGAGCTTTATGAGATGTTACATTTTGAGTAATGAATAGATATGCTTAGTAGAAAATATTAAACATCGCATTTCTCAAAAGCAGTATTACAGCAGAATTAAAGAAATTCTTTAATATTTCGTTTCAGTTTGAGTTACGTCCTTCTGTTTGTCAACCCTCGAATTTTCTCTCCAAATAGTTAAGTCAATTCAAATATGGAATCTGCTCGACCTATAAGGAGATCAATAGGTAGTGTGGCCAGACCTATCCTCCAGAACAACCCAGCATGCAGAGAATACAACAAATGTCCAGGTGAACCAGCTGCATGTATTCTCTGAATGTTTGGATGATTTGGAGGACAAAGACAAGTCCATTCAACATAATTTACCTTCAGTGAATTAGACTATAGGTGTGATTGCTACAAAATAATTCTGAACAATAGGGCTCTTTCACGGAAGTTAAATTATGTTGAATGGACTTTTGTTTGCCTTCCAAATCATCCAGGCATGCGAAGGATACAATACATGCACCTGGTTCACCTGAAAATTTAAGATATTTCTGCAGGTGGGTCTTTTGTATTCTCTGTATGCTTGGGTGGTTCAGGAGGACAGGTCTGGCCAAATTAACCTATTGACCTCGCGTGAAAGCGCCCTTTTAATATACTTACCGATGAGAAGATTAACCAGAAAGCCTGTTACCCTCTGTTCTCTGACCATCTCTAGCCTGGGTTTTTCACCGGGAGCATGGGTTGTACTGAATACTGTCAATGCTCCAAGATGCGTAACCGACCTGACCGTTGCTGACCACACCCAAGGTAAACCTAGTAAACCATTGAATGCTGCTAAAATGCCAAGAAGGAACAGATCGAGATGGAAACCACCTCCCTTCTTTAACCTGTTATCTTTTTTATTCACAATTAATCTGAAAATGAAAAAAAAAATTAAAATATGGTTCCACTTAAAATCTGAAATATATGAAATATATAAGGAATTTTGCCCTAACCCTAACCCGATCGTAAATAGCCTCGTCCCCCAGAACCTCTAATTTTACCGGAAGTGGTCAGCATTTTTGTGTCTGAAGAAAGGTACTATTTCTCTCATTTACCCTGTGAAATCTTAGTGGTAAAAGATGTTTGCTTTGGATTTTATGAGCAAAAATATGAACCATTTTGGTCGACCAATATTAATTTTACAAAGTACTCTATGGGGCTTACAAAATCGCGTTTTCAGCTCTCACATAAAAACAGATTGAAACATCGGCGCGAAATTTTTCAAATGGGATTTTTTTTTTGGTCAAGGTCATTCAATCAAGATGAAAGCTAGATATGACTAAATCGGGCCCTCTCTCTCTCTCTTTAAGGAAAGAAGAATGACGCAGGCGCGTAGCCAGCCCAGTGGTTCTGAGGGGGCAATTTCCCGGTGGGGTGCAACAAATGTCCCGGTAACAAGCAAAAATTTCCCGGTCGCAGGGCAAAAGAATCCGAAAAAGGGCTGATTTAACATAAATATCAGTGTTTTATTTCCCGATTTCCCCTCAAAAACTTTGTCAGAGGGGGCACTCTGCCCCCACCTGGCTACGCCACTGGAATGACGGACATTTTATATTGCAGTTGTCCACTGCTTATCAAACTATATCTGATTCATACAATTACCAGTAGTACGGCATGGGATTCCAACTATATGAATGTCAGACCAAAGCGATAAATGGTACTAAATGAACATTTATACAGCGATTTCTCACCACTTATGAAACTATGCTAGCACACTTTCATTATTCCTGAAAACACCAGCTGATTCAATTGCCAGTACTTCGGTACTGGATTCCAGCTAAGAACGTCAAAGGAAAGCAATAAATGGTACTAAATGAACATTTTATCTAAAATGAACATTTTATATAGTGATTGCCCCTCACTTATGTAACTATGGCAGCACACTTTCATTGTTCCGGAAAACATTTGCGCTAATTCATACAATTGTAAGTATCTTGTCATGTAATTTTCTAATTTGATATGGCGATTAACCACTGCTTATCAAACAATGCTAGCAGACTTTTAATGCTAGAAAACACGCCAACTGATTCATACAATTACCAGACTAGTACTTCGGCATGAAATTCCATCTAGGATATCAAGTGTTTGAAGGAATAATGAAAGTTTTGTAGCATAATCACTATATGAAATGTCCATTTACGCACCATTATATGCTCTCATCTGATATTCCTAGCTGGAATTCCATGTCAGAGTATTGGAAATTGCTTACTGTATTTGCGAAACGAAACGAAAGAGAACTCCCATTGGATTACACGCTTTATTCCGTTATGCACGTTATGCATGCATGACGGAATAAAGCGTGTAATCCAATGGGAGTTCTGTTTCGTTTCGTAAAATACAGTAAGCCTTGGAAATTGCACGAATCAGCTCAAGTGATTTCAGGAATATTTGCTAGCATCGTTTGGTAAGCGGTGGACACTCGCTTCAAAAAAGGTCCTATGCACTTACTCGGTAATAAGAGTCTCCATGAACATGAGAATAAACGCCAGAAGAGCGGGGATAATCGATCCTGCCATCCACATGATCGGGAAAGGTTTCTCGGTACCCATGGGGTTTACAAACCATCCACGTTTGCAGGCGTCGGTTGGAACTAAACCATTGGGCACATCCAATTTCTATTATAAAGTTAAAACATGGGTAATTAGATATTGAGTAGCGTTTTCGATTTTCATTTGTAAAAAAGTGCGCCCTTTTAAAATCCACAATTCTTTGGTGTGTATGTGTGTTTGTGCTGTGTACTTACCAGAGATACATTTTGGGAGTATTTTAAGTATAAAGAGACATTGTGGGAGTATTTTACACTGTGGGAGTACTTATCTTACATTGTGGTAGTATTTTACTACAGTTACTACAGTTACTTTTTGTCCTATAACGGAATTAACTGTAATCTAGTATTGAGGTTTATTCCGTAAAAGAGTAGAAAAGAAGATTAAATCTCCTTTTCTTTACTTTATAGTAACGAATTTCGTTACTATATAGTAACGATTTTTTTCTTAAAAAGACTTTTTTAGAGTTTATTTAGATTTTTTTTCATTTTGTTCAGTTTTTCATTTTTGTTTACTAAACTACACATTTTTTCTTAGCCCTCTCGATCGCCGCCACAGGCCTATAAAGTTACTAAACTAGAAAATCACCTTTTCTACTATTTTACGAAATAAATCTCAATACTAAATTACAGTTTATTCCGTTATAGGACAAAAAGTAACTGTAGTAACTCTACTAAAAATACTCCCACAATGTAATAAAAGTACTTCAACAATGTAAAATACTCCCACAATATCTCTTTATACTTACAAATACTCCCACAATGTATCTCTGGTAAGTACACAGGTTTGTGTGCGTGTGTGTGTGTTGTTTGTTTCTAGCAGAGCTACATAGGAATGGAAGAAAAAATTAGTGTTTTAGGTCGGTGGTGATTTGCACGGTTAGCCATTTGCAGGTAGAGCCTCGAATGCATTCGCCTCTTTCAAGGCCACTGTTATTGTAAAGTGGTAATCAAACTTGATCGAACTGTTGTATAAATATTGCCGCAATTTGAGGATCTCCCCGCAAATATCGAAACTGTGCAAAGGCCAATTGCAAAATACTAATTCTATTAGTAACAGCATTCGAAAAAAAATAAGCAGTCCGTTTATTCTTATCCTTATTCTAAATGTTATAGTTTGTTAGTTTTTTTAGTATCTTTACCGTGGTATAGACTGTTGTGATGGCGAGATCTTTGCCCACCATGACCATAATGGCAATCGGGATACCAAAATCAGCCAACAGCTTCCTAGCCTGCAAATCAAATCAATATCACATGAATTGAATAGGTGTCGAAAAATCAAAAATATGACATTAACCCTAACTGATCACAAGTACAACCCGCCCTCCTCTGAAGTGTTGTAATTCTGCATTTTTCAAATTTAGGAACCATTCATCTTACTCAGGTTACAATTAAAATTAAAAAAATCAAACTGTGCTGCTAAATACCTTTCACTGAGGTAAAATTATCTATATATAAATCAAAATTCGTCGTCGTTTGAAAGGCACAATTTTGCACCAACCACTGATTGGCGGCCATCTTGGATTGCGCAGGAAGGGTTTAGAAATTCCAAATATGTATCTCTACGTTACCCACAAAAAAAGAACCACATCCTCATCTTCAAGTAGTCCATGGACATGACCCTTAGATCCGATTGGATACTAGTAAGTATAAAGGGCATTTCGTAATCCATAGCCGCTAGGCTCGTCCCCCACTTACCTAACAATATGAAATTCTAAAATTCTAACCGTTGACCTCGTTGTATGTGTACCTTACGTACGTGCGAATTCGAATTCCTATTCTTAAGGTTTCCTGGCAGAATTGGGGCTACCTGACAGCAGACAGACGCTTGCGACCTATGGTTGTGTCAACAGGCGCCCACAGACAATGGAACTCCCTTGGTGTGCGCATGTGGTGAGCAACAATGCACGACAAAGGACCTTGCGGAATTCAGTGAAGCAGTCAGAACCTTGTATCATCGCGATTTCTCATCATAATTGAGACCACTGGTCTTTAGACACGATAAGAAGATCTATTCTAGGAGAAATTCCAAATTTGTGAATTTAACACACCGTGCCTATGAGGCAGTGTGATAAACGATATGTACTAAGAAAAACAAAACTCCATCGTCAAAACCAACTCATGTTTGTGTTCGCTGGAGGATATCTCGTTAACCTAAAAAATCGAAGTGCTAGAATCACGAACCGCCTTTAAGGCCCATTTAAGGCTAGTTTAGGTTAGGGGTAGCACAGCAGCCGATTGTATTATGGAACCACCCCTTAAGGAATAAACTGCAATTCCGCGGAAGCCACGGGAAGTGAGTTTGTAAAAGCAGAAACAACGTAACAGTATCTCTTTTAGATTCCGTTTTAGCTTTCTACTAAGTGGCATTAAGATTTTCTCTTTATCTCATGAATAAGCTCACCAACGCTACACTACCACAACCATGTTCCATAGCATTATTATGGCTAATCTAACTTAAACTGGCTACACACGATACACTTTAACTCTTACGTCCAAATCAAACATCAGTTAGCCCTAGGATTCACGGAGCATGTTGAGTTTTCCTCAGGCACCAATTGTTTGACCACTTCAAGAAAACTCGGGGGGGTCCTGATACGAGGCTATATCGATCAGGCCATGGTATATAAAGCCACTATCACGATTTCTTCAAATGTTAACAAATCGGCGCTCCTATTTTTTCATTCCTCAAAGTCCATTTTTGGCACTTGTATTGTGGAAATTGTTGTAGTAAGCTAAGTGGATAAGCGTAATTTATGTTTATGCTTTGTTTACTAAATGTCGGGATCCATTTTTTGTTTTCATGTCTGAAACAGTCGTAATGACATCTTCACGCCCGCTTTAAAATGCTCAAGTATCCTTGTTTTTTTTTTTTTTTGTTCACATAGAACAGTAATAGGTTTAAGGCGTTTTTCATAGGGGTGTGATCTAACACTGGCAATATAGATACAAAATCTTCATTTTGGAATTTGGGAAAAACATGACTGATGTTTGTCTTTTGTTTTTATACCGAATCTAGATCCAGAAGGCCCTCAAAAAAGTTTCAGTAAGTTGGGGACATAACAGGAAATTTTGAGAACCGGGGCCCTCTCTGCCCCACAGACACGCATTCGAACCATGTACCACACTGTTACTACCTTAACCTGCGTGTATAAGTAGATCTTAGATAAATCAAATACTTACACTTTTGCCTAGATAATGACTATTCTTAAAAAACTTTCAGCTGGTTTGCTAACAGGTAGGTTCAAACATGAGAATGGGTTGAAAGCATTGCCGTGTTTGGCTGGTTGCTCTTCGGTGGTTCTTTCGCAGCACACAAAGCGCCAGTTTTATTGACAATCGGAGCAGCAGTAGTTGTAGACGTACAACTTAACACCCTCAGCCCGCCGTCAACGATCGGTGACTGGCCCGACGACTTCACCAACAGAAGTCATTGTTACCATTGCAGTAGTCTTCTGTTGTCAACAACGGATGTTGGAAATCACTCTGTTGGAAAGGGAATATCGTAAACTTTGAATGATGAGGCCTCTTCATCATATATACCGTCCGATCTAGCTACTCGTTTCACTGAACACACCTACGTTCGAATCCAACTTCATCACCCGTCTCCCTGTTGCCAAGCACTTCGGGAAAAACCAAAGGATACATTCGTAACAGTTTTGAAGTGGTTTTTTGAAGTTAGTTTTGCTATTCACAAGATAATCAATTAACGATTGAAAGCCGTCACTGTAATTCAAAGGTTTGTAGTAATTGTGTGAATTAAGAAAGTTCCCTTTAAATGAATATGACAAAACATTTTTTTTTGAATTTGTATAATGATGACGATTAGGTTCAATCTGGCTCCATCGATTATGTTCAATATTTGGATCGCATTTTTTCAAGTCCCAGCATAGCTCTGTGCTGGGCACCTGAGAGAACACACAGTGGTTCGAAACGGTTACTGTCCCTGCAATTGAGTATAATCACTATCTCTTACGCTAGGGCGAAATTCTCTTTTGTTATGGATACCGAATTTTGACGTTAGGGAGGGCGAAATTTTTTTTCGCCTTAGCGTTTTCCATTTTGGCGATTTATTCCGTCAAAAGATATGAATATTATTTAGCAAATGGAGGATAATCTCATTGGCTAACACTACAACATGAATATTAATTAATTATCATAATAATAAAGGCTCATTATAGACTAATGAATTATTAAATTTTCGGCCTATGGACCTATCCTCGAATAGATACTAATATATCTATATATATATAGATATATATATATTATATTATATATATATCCTCTATATAATGTCATATATATATATAATATATCATAACTATATATAATAATAGATACTTATATATATATATATATATCTGTCTCCTCTTCTCTACACATCAATTCCACACGCTGCCGACTTAAAAGCGCCTGCGCATTTCTTGGAATACGGACCACCAGTCTTCCACTACTAGAACTCTCCACGTCTTGCTGAATGGTACTCTCAACACTCTCAATCATTTCAAATTTGAGGATAAGCATGGGAACAAAATTCGGCCCCACTCCTTTGTTGCCTGCCTTTCATGGGGTTTTGTATAACAAAAATTGTGCATTCCTACAAATGACCTGTTCACAGATCTCTTCGTCGATATAGCCGACTTTTGGTGCCCATCTTTCACGCGTGCTGAGTTGTAATCATTCCTTGAGCACGTGCAAAACACTTCCCACCCTGCTCTCAAGTCCCATGGGACATCTCGAAAGACAAAATCACCTTCTTGGATCTGCTGTGTTAATTGACCATGAGGGCACTCACTCCTTGACCACGTCCATTCACTACAAGACCACTGACGCTCATAACTATTACTACCTCATCTAGCCATCCACCTAAATGTAGGGAATCGTTCGTATTCACAGCTCTTACGGTTGCGCCGCTTTGAGCTCCGATGAGGCTCACAGAAAACAGCCGATCAGATTACATGAGTCTTTTTCTTAAGGGAATACCCTGCCGATACTATTCAGAACGCCGTCCCAGCGAGTATCCGCATTTGATGAGATGAAGCCTCCAATCAGCTGACAAACAAGATCAATAGGAACCCCTCGTCATCCTGTAGCATCCATCTAACGCTCCCCTCCGGAACATTCTCCCTCAAACACTGAGACACTCAGCAAGGACGCTACCACTAAGACAATCTTTGATAAACCACCAGTTGTCGCTTTTTCAAGAACGAACCTTGCCAACTACCACACCTCGTCCGTGCACATTTCCTGATCCCCGACATCTTGCTAAAGGCAACCAACCCGCAATTCGCCGTCTTTGCGTAACCTGCAAGAATATTGGCCGGGGATGTCACCCAGTCAACGACCAAAAGGACCACCATATCAACCAGAATTTTCCTGCACGTCAGCAACATCATTTACGACGGAACCGCCATCGTCTGCACGGATGTCGCATGTATATATTGGGGAGACAAAGAACCTCCTTTCAATCAGATTTTCAGCTCATGTAAGATCTATCAAGAAGAAGAAGCAAATATGGCCGATGCAAACCCCCTCATTCAGAACAGCAACACTGGATTAGCTTTTCAGTCACGCGTGGTCATGTCTACTGAAGGCAACACCGACCATCAATCAGCGGCACACTTGCTGACAGCGGGTCATCAAACAGTTTGGGAACACTTGCCCTAGGAGGCAACTGAAATATCATGTTCAATGCTTATAAATAACTTTTTCGTCTATGTTTTATGTTTATTATGCGTGAATGGCCTTCGCATTGCGCTTCGCAGCCCGCCAAGTTTCCGTGCTTCAACCGCGCCGCATCTCTTCACGTCCGCGCTTTGCGCGATTGTTTTGGACACGCGCTCTTTTGTTTTCCTCTTTCTTTCACGCACTTAGACATAAACACTCTCACTCTCTGTTAACCTGATTAAGGGGCAATGCCCCCGAAAATTCGTTTGTATTTTTCAACTGATTTAGCACTTTTCACAAACTTTTACTGTGAATTTGACCCTCTATATATAATTATTATATATAATATATATATAATATATATATCTAAAACATCATATAACGTATTATTTACAGGTGACTATCGTTGAATTGAAGGAGTGCTCATCCCATGACAAGGGACTAAAATAGATGCAAAGTAATAGAACTCTGGAAAAGGCAGACCGTTACTCTGAGTTTCACGGTATCCCCTCACTTACGATCACGTGGTTACCTATCTTCAGACGGCTGATACTCACAGTCGTGTCCCTAAAAAAAACCAGTAGTACTGGTATGTATATACATGCCATGGTTTCACGACTGAGGCTTTTCCAGCACTTGTCTGTACTTTTTTTCCAAATATCTATATCTGCCTCAAAACCACTACGAGTAGTGGGGGCGCAATATAACATCATAGTAAACAGTAATTATTTACAGGTGACTATCTTGGAATTAAGGAGTGCTCAATCCCATACATGAGAGCGTAAAATAAATCTTTTTTCCAAGATGTTTATTTTAACGCTCTCCTGGACTACTCGTAGTGGTTTGATCACTCTCGACTTGTTTGGAAAAGTACAGACAAGGGCTGGAAATGCCTCAGTCGTGACACATGCAGTATATACATCATGTCTACTGGTTAAGACACGAACTGTGAGTTCATCCGTCTGAAGATCGTGTACTCAGTGATCGTAAGTGAGGGTAGTACCGTGAAACTCAGAGTAAAACGGTGGCCTTTCAGAGGTCTATACTTGCCAATTTATATATATATATATATATATAATTATATATAATAATTATAAATTCAAAGTATAGACATCTGGAAAAGCAACGTTTATCACGGTTTCACGAATACCCTCACTTACGATCACCACCCTTGACTCTGTTAACTTTAAATGATACTGTTACGGCGCCACTTATTCCTCAAAAAGTGTTTCTCAGCCGTGTGAGACTCAGCTCGTGGTGGTAAGTGGGATCATGCTTGCCGCGTCGCAACCGACCGTGGGGGTTAGATTCCCCGGCGAGTGGATCTTTGAGCCTTTCTTCTTCTCTGATCTTCTTTCTTTCCAATTGACTAGTTCTTCTTCTAGGCCTTAACGGCCTTGAAAATACTTAAATACGGTTATATATAAAATATACAAACAAAAGTTTCGAAATTTGAATACATTGCATACAAAGGATGTGGAGATTCTAACGCTAGAAAAGATGAAAACAAGCGTCAAGTGCACATAAACCTGATTTCTGGGGGTAGACGTTTCATATAGAAGTCCATGGATGCAAAATGAGGGTATTACAATGCATACGTCAAGCAATATATGTCGTTGTGCCGTAGCGCTTGACGGAATAAATGGCAATACCTCGTTTGCATCCATGGGACTTCTATAAGAAACGTTTTCCTGTTTTGTATCTATATATATATATATATATATCTATATATATGATATTATATTATGATTATATAGATATATATATAACGTGAGCTTAGGCAAAAGAGAAAATAATAATTAACTTTTATTACCAAAGACGGTTTTTTCCGGTACTCGTCTTAGCCAATAATTGGTTAGGGCATTCTAATATGTAAAAAAATGTTACGAAACAAATTGGCCATGTTTTGGAAATATGTTAAGGTTAGTAGAATCTGTAACCTACTGGACCAACTTGTGAGGACTTCATGATGAAGATGATTTGATATGGGAAGGAAAGGAGAAGGATTTCCTCTGTGAAACCGATGATAAACGGACTAACCACAACTGTGCCCATCAGCGGCCACACATATGTGCATACGACATAACCAACATCCAGTCCAGAAGCGGAATGGAGATATTCAATGTCAATCTTGCAACCGTTTGTCAAAATGAAACAAAATATTATGATTATAATTATAGTCTGAAACACTTTGGAATTCAATAATTTTTTATCAAAGTGGTAAAGAAATTTAGAACTTGTTTGGAGATCCCGAGCTATGGATTGATGAAGTGGTTGTTTTTTGGTCGGGATTAAGTTACATTATTTGTAGATAACCAGGAGTGTAGCGTTTATTCTGAGGACAACCGTTTCATATAGAAGTCCCAAGATGCAAATGAGGCATTGCCATTTATTCCGTCAAGCGCTATGCACAAAACATCATAGAGTGCACAGACATGGACAATCAATTGCAAATACCTCTTTGAATTACTTGGGGAATTCTATATGATATGAAATGTTACCGACGTATGCGTATACTAATTCGTATATTCTAAAGTCATTGGTAGAAAAACCGCCACAAGTCATTCTATATTCTATTTTTTTGTTTTTTGCCCGTCATTGTTGTCAATTGTGTTAATATTGGATGGTTTTCGTGCCAGAGAAGTAACATTTTCAATTCGCGAAATATCAAAGGCAAAATTTGGGAGATTGCATTGAAAAATGCATCAAAAATCAGCCATAAAAGCGGGTTCTTTTTAAGTTGTGCCCTACCTTAAACAGATTCTCCTCAAATACCAATATTGGACCTGTCACGCCGATGATAACAAGAGGTTGGCCAGAAAATAGAGCAAAGACTACGCCGCAAATAGCTGATCCTAAGATCATCTCTGATATGCCCATCCAATTCTCCGTTTTTTCACCTTGAAAAAAAAGTTTGGTGCGAAATAAATAAAAGATTACGTAAGATCTCCCTTAATAACTATTGAATAATTCTACAAGTCTATTGTACCGATTTGCTTATGGCATTAATGGGAGTGTTAATATTTGTATATTAATTTTTCGTTTTATTAATACTAGTGTTGATAAAACGATGCTGACGCCAATGATGACGCTAACCCAGGTCAAAATTCCATTTGATCCCAGGTAAACTGGTTTCAACTGGAACCAGTTGAAATCCAGTTGATCCCAGTTTAATATCCAGTTGAATCCAGTCAAAAAAGTTGATTCCGTGACGGAAAATGGAACAATTTTCAACTATGTTTTGTAGTGACCAGTTGAACTCAGTTAAGACTAGTTACAAACAGTTAAAAACAGTTGAAACCAGTTAGTTCCGTCACGGAAAATGGAACAACTTTCAACTGGGATCAACTGGAATTTTGACCTGGGAATGACCACAAAGACAACGGTAATGAGGATATTAATGCTGACAACGATGAAGAAAGTCGCAAACAAGTCAAATGTGTCTTACCGAGCAGACCACCAAATGTAATGGCAGGCGACAGAGCGGCAAAGAAAATGAAGACAACAGCTGCAAGACATTGACCATTGAGGGCGTCCTTGAAATCGCTCAAGTAGAAGGGATATCTCCTTCTGATGTCATACCAGAGCCCGCCAAAAGGTCTCCGTGTCCTCTCCAATGGATTGATCAGTGCTGCTGGGTTCTTTGAGGTCTTCTCTTAAGTAATAACATGGGAAGAAAAGTAGTGGGAAAAGGGGTTATTTGGTGCCTATTGCAAGTTGACATACCAAAATAGATGTACTATAAAATATTTCCGATAGCATGGACCTTATAAAACTACCATGTAATGTAATATGTTTGGTTATATGATCCAAAAATAATATAATATGTCGTCGCTGGGCGGGAAAAACCTCATATGTAACTCCAGAGGTCAAATGCAAAACCACATATGTAAAAAGTGGGCCCCAGTGCTAAAACCTCATATGTGCATTTTGGTCACATCGGGTTCTAGTTTGAATTTCAAGCCAAATATGATAGTAAATCGTATGGCAGTTTATTTCAGAATCTGGAGTAAATAATTATCTAAATATATTTAGAAAGGAAAACCTTTCTTGTGCAAGGCATTACTGCAAATTATTCAGTTATTGGTGTCTCCCGAAAATGTTACATATGAGGTTTTGTCATGTTACCGTTTTTATACTACATATGAGGTTTGCTCTTTGAGGTCAAATGCACATATGAGGTTTTCCCGCCCATTGACGATGTGTATATTAAAATGTAAGATTATGTCCTTGACCATTAGAAACTCGTCTCTGGCACTTGTTTTCTTAACAATGGAGAAATCCAATACGGCTGCCGTTTCAGACTTTTCAGAACCTGCACATTACCATATATATATCTGTATTATATTTTGTTATGTATCATCCAGAAACTATTATAAAAAGTATAAATTGGGTATAAAACATGTTTTTTGATCACTAGATATTTATATTAAATATTGCTTTATTTGTAATCAGGCTTAAAATTCAAGATGTTGGTCAAGTGATAACAAATTATGGCAATTTGGTTGGTTTAAAGAACTTAAACGGAGAGCATATTGGCATAATTTACCGGTATAGCAATAAACCAAAATATACCATACATGAGTTTCTAATTGACAAAGCCATATTATTTCATACTTCATTTCGTACTTTTATTACAGTTTCTGGATAATAGAACTAAATATATCCAGATGGTAATTTGTAGATTTTAGCAAAATTTGAAGACGGCCATAATGCCTGCCATCCTGGAACTATATCAAGATGATATTTATATATGCTTGACAAGAGTTTACAATGACCTTGAAACAAAATTGCGGGGTTTCTTCCACACATTTATTATATCTAGTCAAAAATTGTATTCACCACTTTCGCAAAGACGGACGTGGAACTGGGCTTCTAATTTTGTAATAAGCTGTAATAATTTCAGGCATGAGGGCCGTTAATTTATGTTGCTTACTTCCATCGACGACCAACCCCTCCTCTTCGTCTTCTGTGTCACTATCATCAAAGCCGGCCTCTTGGCGCAGTCTCTTGTGCTTTCTAAGAACAGGCATCAGTAATTCTTTGTCCCAGTTACCAGCTGGCAACACCATGGTTTCTCCGATGAACCTATTCATTGCGCTGAGAAGTTCCTTCATATTTTCTGCCGTGTAGGCGGTTTCGTTGAAACTCTGAAAGTAGCAGCAACACAAAGCATTACTGATTTTGACACGAGCTATGCAAAACGGTAAACAATATTGTAAAAGCACATTTTGTAAGAGGCGTATTACCCGAGAACATAAAGTAAAAATATCGCGGTCCTCGGACCGCTTGTGTCGCCTGCCGTCGCAATTTGAGAATGATAGGCCTCATGTGACCTTTGACCTTGACATGTGACCTTTGACCTCATAAACAAACGAGGGTTTGCGTGTAATATCCATAATCAAAGTTTGGTTCATTTGAACTTACATTATCAGCCTATCTTACAACTTCACCTCACATGACCTATGACCTTGGTATGTGTCCTTTGAACTCATCCACTAATGAGGAATCCCACGTTGCACCTATGACTCGCGTTTGGTTTAAATCCAGTATGCGGATATTACAGGCAAATGATAACCCCTTTTTTCACAACAATAGACATCAACGGACAACAACAGTGAACAAAGTGATCCCTATCTTGTCTTCAGGCAGACGACACAAAAATGTATTGATAAGAGCTGTGCTATGGTTTGACCATAGTTGAAGAAAAATCATTCTGATGATTTCCTTGTGAGAGCGTATAATAATAATTGTAAGCGCCATATGGCGATGCCTCAATAGATTGAGAACCAGAACTGGCCGATCTAAGGTTTCCTTGTAGAAGTGGGGCTATCTGGAAGCAGATCAGGATACTACCTGTGGTTGTGGAACAGCACCACAGACAATGGAACACCTCTTGGTCTGCCCACTGCTGGAGCAACAATGCACAAACAAGGACCTTGCGGAATTCAGTGAAGCAGCCAGACGTTGTACCCATCTCTGGCTGGATCATATTTGAGAACCACAGTGTTTGGACACGATAAGAAGAAGCGCCATATTACGGTGAATTGGCGCCAATAATGTAATTGTAGCTGACTTAAGTCTGGCTAATCGGCGTTGTGTTACTTTTCTCAATAATGTAATAGGTACTTTCATTATATGAAACTGGAAAGTTAGAACGAAGATACCGTAATAGTTCACCGTGTCTTGGAATTACAAGTGATCTTGCCAAATTAATTTGTATTTCCCTCCCCGGGGAAAGGCCACTTGTATTCAAGGAGGAAGATCGTGGTCATGTATGACGCCCCAAAATGTACCCTAAGTAAGTATGTTCCTTGGTTAAAAACAAAAACACTCTAAATAACCATATAGGTTGATTACTTCAAAAATGGGAATTGACTGAACGATTAAAAAATACACCTGAAACAAGTATTGCGGTATGATTTTGTTAACCTTTAAAGAGTATTTATAAAAGTTATGTGTAGGCGACAATTGGAATGGTGACATCAAGAGAGGCGTTGCTGTTGTTACAATGCTGGACCCCGTGCTGGGGATTTCTTAAATCCACTGTTTTTAGCATGTCAATGATTCATAAGCAAAATCGAAATCATCAAACCCCAAACACGAAAACAAGCCGACAAAAAAAACTACCATAATTTCATATTTTAACATGACGCTCCACACCATTTTACGCTCCCATAGGTCTGTATGCTGGGACCAAGCCCACCATTCCGTTTCCGAACTCGCTAATTGGCCGGGCTATTTCTTAGAAATGCGCTACGTCATGGGACTCCCTAGCAGCCAGCCGCTGTGTTAAAGGCTCTGGGATTAGCTGAACAAGGAATGAAAAAACGGTTCGCGGTCCTGGATATCGCAAAACGAAGATCAGGGGTGCTCTGATGTTAGAAATGGGTCCTGACAAAAAAGACCATTAGCTCACTGTTTGGGAAGCAGCGTGTGGCATGACTTGACAGCAGCAATCGAGCTTGAGCAGCTATAAGGTACGAATTTTCACGTATTGTTCCCACGTTTTTCGTCTTTTGTCCAATATAACCATCATAAATTAAACTAGTCAGCCTAACTTAGTTAGGAATATTTTGGTGCGTAAATCGTTACGATAGGCCAAGTAGTTTGCGCAATTCAGTGTATTTTCAAAAAATACAAATGTCAACTCTATTTGAAGGGTCCGAATATGTTAACAAGTTGTGTTTACGTGTCAGCCACTTCTCCATTGATGCAAATGAGGTAGTTAATTGGATTCCCGCCATGCGCGTATGGCGGTGTGCAGTGGCGCTTGACGGAATGAAATACCCCATTACCTCATTTGCATCAATGGGGACTTATATATGAAAAGTCTACACCACTGGGGCATGTTCCGTTCGAAAACTTGTGAACTCCCTAGCGCAGTTAAGATTTGCAAAGGTCGCGTGGCTCAAATTACTTTCGGACCGCTAATTAACAATGGGCGGCGCTGGGTGCCACGACGACACGTAAATGGTGTGGCCTCGTACATCTCATAATCTCGGAAAAACAGCCCTATGGCATTTTGGGTTTGCGTTTGTTTTGTATTTTTTTTTACACGGGGTATTCTCTAAATGGTTGCTTAACTCTTGTTTTCCTGGTCCCTACCATTTGAGGCAGGGAATGCCTAATCTACCAAGGGATGAGTTCACTAGCCTTTGGATGTCCAGTTACAAAAAAACGCCCCAGCTGACCGTGCAGTTTCTGGTTATCATAAATCATACTAAAAACAGGGGGTGTATTTGCTCAATATACTGGGATTGGAAGTTATTGAATACACCATGGGAATGAGATTTTATTAGCTCATGTGACCCTTACATAACATTGATTGAAAAAGGAACCACCAATTCTGTTGATTAAAACCGAAGTCTAAGTTGAGTAAATCTTACTCAAAGCGCAGTATATTTGACCCTACAAGGAAAGAAAAACTTTGACTTAAGATTTTACTCAACAGAAAGGGTGGTTCCCTTGTATAATCAACATTGATTAAAGTATTTTCAAAATGTAATAAGCCACCAAACTGATCTTGGGCCCTCATCCAAGCACACACACAAAAAAACCATCACCCCGTGTGTTGATCCCATGCAGGGTATGCAAGGGTTATCAAACTCCCAGGGTACGGGAGGCGTTGCAATGTTCCAGGCCTTGATATTATCATCGGAGGATTTCCCTTGTGAAAAAGACACTGATGATATCAATTTGAGTCTTCTATTTATACTAGATCAGTGTTTTTGAAACTTTACTAAAATAATCAAAAATCTACACTCTAAATGTGAAAAAGTATAAAGTCACTCTTAATAGAGTGCCTACATTGATCAATTGATCAATTCGTTTGATAGTGAATTCCAATCCTTTTAAACTCTTTAGCTTTTCATTTACAAAGAGTGAAATTCGCTCCATTTTCACTCTTTCCATTTCACTTGTTGGAGTGAACACTGGGGTACCTTTTAGAGTGAAATACACTCCTTTTGAAAATTAATTAAACGCCAGTATGTAGCTCCTTTACAGCATTTGATCAAAGCGCTTTACATTTATTCTGAAGAAATCGTCAAAATCATGTTCCTTTCTACTTGTCGGCCAAGTTAAACAAAAACCGGATCAACACTTAGATTGTGATATTACCCTTAAGGTCTGTTCATACTTCACTGCATTGCAGTGCAGTACTGCTATGCAGCCTACCAAAACTGTTGCTGTAATCACTTGCAGTGTATTACAACGCAATGCAGTACTGCAATGAAGATAAAATTATTCTAACTGGTGATGCAACTAGATGCAGTGGGGTGCAGTCAGTGATGCAGTATGCCAATTTTACTGCAATCCTTCGCAAGTTTACTGCAACGTATTGTAACCCGTGACCTCCAGTGACCTGCGATGGCCTGCAGTAAATCGATTAGGAGTGCAGCGGAAGTGACGGAACATTGCAGTAAATTTACTGCAATGCAGTGCAGTGCAGTGGAAGTATGAACGGTCCTTTACAGCACCCCAATTCACACTTGGGTAGAGAGAGAAGCAAGCAAAATTAAGTTAAGAGCATTGCCCGATACAATTTGCCCGCAAAGAAGGAGGGGACACTCTAACCCGCAACCTACAGACCCGACTCGGCCGTTCTATCTATAGTGATTTTCCTTCTTTGCTCAGAATAGTCAAATATCGGCATCTGGGCAAAATATTCCAGAAAACGCGTATTCTGTGCAGTGACACAATATTGAAGAGTTTATGTCCCTCTCTCTCCTGACACAACAATTGTGTGGTTTGGTTAAGAGTGTATGGTTTGGTATGGTCATGACGTCACTGTGACATCATACAAGGGATTATTTGTTACATATTTTTGGTATAGGAGACACCAATATTTATACATTGCAACCAATTACAATTAAGCGCATTTCTGTGAACTCATAATGTAAATGACAAAACCTGACATTACAAAAAGTCGCATTGAGTCGCTTTCTAGACTACCTGGATACTGGCTGCATGTATCCAGTTGGTTTTGGACCTCTACAATATGGCGGGAAACAATGCACACACCTTGTCCAACAATAGAACATCTGTGTGGAATATGTGCACCAGCAGGTGTATGCATTGTTTCCGCCATATTGTAGAGGTCAAAAACCAACTTCCTGTTGTTTCACTCGGCGACCATTCAACTGTGCGGCAGCCCGCTATCCATGTGTAGAGGTCAGTGACCTGGGCAGCCAGTCGGCATGCCCTTTGTGCAAGTTTATGTTTTCTGCTGGCTCAAACAATGAACATGAAATCTGCAGGGTGATCCAATAAAAAGTGAACCCATTTTTGGCCGCCATTTTGACATACTTTCTGAAGATAATTTTCTGTTTCTGGTACGATTACTAAAATATTGGTAGTCTAATGTAACCGGTGAAAAAATCTCTAAAAATGCAAGAATAAGTCTGTTGGCTTTATTTAAACAAAATGGTGGAAATTTGACTGGTCCGCGGGGATGCAAGGATTTTGAAAGCAATATTAGACATTTTTGAAGAGCGGCCCCCAATTTCAAAATTTGATATTGTGCAACAGGTTACGTTGGTAATTGTCGAGGAAACTATACTGCGAACGAGGACTGCTAAAAAATGCGTATTTATCACAAAATCACCGATTTTGGTAATTAGGGAATTTGGATCCTAGATTGGAATTAACGGCATAGCTGGAAATGATACTCCATGGAGAAATAGTGCCACCTCAGGAAAATAACCCTAACTTGACTTGCCTGAACTATTAAAAACAACTAATGGATGAGCGTAGACCGTACTGGCCCTATTTCACCGGCTATTGCACATTGGAAGGCCGTCGTTTCCAGGCAGCCGGAATTGTTGAATTATTATGGGGAGCCACATAATAATTATTCTAGTACAAAATTCATGGTTGTGAACATAGACATTTCGAGCTTAACATCACAGATATAGATCTACTAGCCAGTTACCAATCAAACCGTGTAAAAATCTCAAATTTTGAAAAAATGGGGGCGCTCTTCAAAAAAATGTGCTAATATTGCTTAAAACCAATTGAATCGAGCAACGGGTGGTTCAAACGAGGAATCCGCACAAATATGCAAATGAGACCCAAAATGTGTTATCTTATCTTTTGCACAGAGATCGTATATTCAGCTCAAATCCATCTTTATAGTGTTTTTTCACTTTACACATAATATTTACCAATGCACGCTAGCTTGTGTGAATTTGAAAACATCCCCGCGGTTAGCCCTAATGGGTGACTTCGCCCCAATTTGCACTGAATATCAAGTAGGCCTTATCTTATGTATTAGTTAGTGAGCGCAATCATTTAAGTGTCCTAGATGTTACGTAACGTTGCTTGAAGTGACCCTTTATTCAAATCATTATTATGGACGTCTCCTCGGTGCATGGTAGGGCCTATATGGCAATTGTTTCACTATACCAACATGGACAAAATTAAATGTCAGGCCTATTTTCGTTAAAATAAGCCCAGCAGAAAAATTTTCACCAGCTTACATTAGAAAATACCTTATAGTGTTATTATTACAGAAAAACCGAAAAAAAAAAACCCTGTTGGGGTTTGCCAAAAGTGGCGGCCAAAAATGTGTTAGCTTTTATTGGGTCACCCTGTACAGCCATTGAGCTCGAAAACTGACCCGATGGGGAATTCCGGACAGTACACCGGACCATGTCACAATAAGATTGGTTGCATCCCCCTTAGTGTAAGGTGTGTTACAAAAAATACCTACGAAGATCACGGGAGGGGGTAGATGATGCAATCCGTATCCAGGCACGCGCTATTGACAACCGGAAACATTTTGACGTGAAGTTAGAAGTTAACCCGTACAGGAAGCGTGATTGAGTGTATTTATAACCAGTGACTTTTGATTTTCTTACCCCTCTGCGATTTGATTTCACTGTTACTACGCTTACAGTTTTGAAAATGAAAAAAAAAAACGTGTTAACTGTTACAAATGTTTTTTTGTTCTTTTGTATATGGGAAGAATAGATTTATCTTTCAAAAACTGTGTGGAGTCTCGAAGACTATAGTAGATTCCAATTGGGGTTAGAGTTTGGGCGGAGTTTTGGACTTCGTCCATTACTCCAAAATAGGGAACAGAACCCATCCAACAGAAAAGTCTTCGTTTCTTCTCTGAAGACAAAAGAGATCGAGATCTTCCAGTCCATTATTTGTATTTTATCCTATGGGTGATGGCATAGTGTGTCTACCCCAGAATGGTTTTAAACATATGCTTCAACATATCATAAATTTTAGAAAGGCTTCAGTCACCAACAATGCAGAAATTTAATCTTCACTCTATCCATAAAGTCAGCTTTCACATGATTTCACTGAAACCTATTCCTGGACATTTAGTTTGCGCTTCTTGAGTATTTCTCTAGTGTATGCTTTGACTATTGATTGGACGTGAAATGGCCCAACGGTCAGGGGTGGCTCTACATGGGCTTAGCGCACCAATCATAAACACACTTACAAGAGACCCAAAGTTTTTACACCAACTAATCCCCTCAATTCATACTTCCACTGCAAAAAAATGAGTAGAGGATTATTCCACTATAAACTGGAATCTAGTATAGAATATAAGTAAGTTCCCATTTGTAATGATAAAACTAAAATTCCATAGGACTAAAAAAAGGGCAAGGGCGTACGGTATAAAACATTCCTGCCGGCACAATTCGTGGACAAGGTTTACTATTCTATTCCAAAAGTTGACTAGTCAATTGAACTGCTTTCCATAAATGACTTGGGATAATAAACGATGTCTACAAACAAATACTTTAGAGTGGCAACGTCATTCAATGTTGCTATCGTTACGGTCAGGGCCGTACGCAGGATTTATTTTGGGGGGTGCGGAACCTTGAAAAAGTGGACCTAACCCCCCTAAAATGGTCCTTTTTGGACTTTTTGAACATCTGATCACCAAAATGTGGACTTTCTTGTAAAAATGTCTTTAAATTTTGGACCTTTTTATCCCAAAAAATCAGCAAAAGTGGACCTTTTGCCCCTTTTGTGGAATTTGGGGGATGCGGCCAGCGTACGGGCCTGGTGACGGTCATACCAACCACCACCCTTTTTTTCAATTTTAGCCAATTTAACGTCGCAAATATAATAATTAATGTCAAAAGGTACCCAAAGGGGAAAATTCAAAAAATTTTGAAGTGTACTAACAGGCTAATTTTTAATTTAAGTATGTTTTAAAAGATGTCTTTGTGGTCTGAAAGAAATAATATCTACTGCAATATAGATTGCCTTATTAGCAGAATTAACTGTTGTCCATGAAGGTCGCCATGTTCGGCATTGGTGACGTTGCTGGGCATTGGTGACGTTGTATGACTTGAGAAGTCAATAGATAAAAACAGGTGTCTAACGAATGTCTAGGGTACTCCTGGTCAGAAAATCGGATTACATAGTGTGTCCAGTAGAAAAGCAGTAACGATCGATTAAAAACTGGGGCGGATTCTTGAACAGAATAAGCCGAAAAGGTTTGGTTACGTCATTCGTTGGCTACTTATTTCAAAACACAATAATACTATATACCATCATGATTTCTATTTTTCTCGTGGGCTGATCAAAATGGCTGCAATCATACAGAAGATATTATAAACGTTTTACTTTATTATCAATATTAGAGTGTCATTTTTCTGACTGAAAGACATTCGTTTGAAACAAAAATGTATTTATAATATGTTGAAGCGTAAATTATATTAGACCGGTATTTCGCTTTAAATATAAGCATTTGAAGAAATAGTATTGAGAAATTGTAATCGTACCTCACTTGACATGAGAGTGGAGAAGCATCTTCCAATTTCATAGTAATCGACCTCACATCCTCCAGGTCCCAGCAACACAAACACGAACCTCACTGGAATGGGGATTTCTGTTAGTCCATCTAGTTGAGTCCCCTCGGAAAGACGAACAAAACTCAGCACGGGTCTCTCAAGACAATTCATCTCGCCTACAAGTACGGCTACACCTTCGGCATCTGCGGGAATTTTCTTCATGATATCCTGACTCTTGTTCAGCACATTTCCTTGTTCCATTGTCATTCGCCTGTGCAAAGACGGAGGCTCCTCTCTGTTCCTTTTTTGTTTGCCTTTCTTTTTCTGTGGTGCAGGCTCATCCATTGATGGATCTTCATTTTGTACTATGGGTATATTGACATCGGCCTTCAATTTCAAAACAAAAAAGAAAAGTAGAATTTAAGTACATTTTTTCTCCAAGCTACTGTGCGATATTGTATTATCTAAAATACGAGGTTGAAGACACGAGAAGATTTTCTTGGGATAAAAAAAACCTGAGCTGCTGTTCTAATCGTTGTTGTTCTACGCATGTTTAGAGACTTGTCGTGCACGACAGAAAATACAATTTTTTAATGTCCTTGTGTCTCTTTAATTGCACTTCGCTTGTTACATGAACATAAGAGTTAGCTTTTCCTAAAGGCCTATTACATAAACGAATACCTCATAACTCCGGTTAGAACATTGTTACCGATTATCCAGCACTGTTTTATCCAACATTTACATATTACTGTGTAATCCGTAGGATGTGACAATGAATTACCTTTGACTATTTAAACTAAAATGTGACCGGAGATTCCCACCACACATGTCCAGCAATTTAGACCGCCTACCTCCCCTGTTGTCTAACACTGGGTTAAATACATTCTAGTTGCGTATCTCTCATTTTGAAGTGTAGAATTTTGATGTAAAGTTATGAAATAAAAACATGCCTCTTATAACTTAAGTATATGTACCAAAAATACTCCCGATTGCATAGTCTCTAAAAAAGTTCAGCATTCACCTTAAAATATTCCAGTTTATTTCTTCCTTCCCTGCCCTAGGGTTTGGTAAATGCAAGTCAAACAACCGTGTGGAATTTCTACTTATTCACGATTGCCTTTATTTTGTGTTACTTCCTTTGAAAAATGTCCGCCGTGTCCGTAACGTAATATTTTTGCTGATCCCCAGCTAAAATTTATGGTTTGATCTTCAGTGCAATGCAATCTAAGAATCTGATTCATAGTGGGATCTTTTTTGCAGCGCGATTTGCTACTTAAGGCTTTGCTCGATTTATTATTAAGTTTGTCTGCGACAACCCTTTCTCATTATTTAATGAAACAATTTTCCAAAATGTTGATATTCGTCATTTTCTGAAAAAGGCGGTACTTAATTAGAGGATGAGCCCTTGAGGAAGCCCGTGGTTTCCGGCACTATGTCAATGAAAGACCTAGACTGCTTGTAAGGAAAGTCAAATAGGTTAATTTGGCCAAACCTGTCTTCCAGAACAACCCGAGCATGCAGAGAACACCAAGGAATCACGTACAGAAATATGTAAATTGTTCAGGTGAACCAGGTGCAGGTATTGTATTCTTTGCATACTTGGATGGTCAATTTAAGAGGGATAGGAAGCACACTCGGCCTGATTTTTACAAATAGAAAGTTAAACATTTTCAGGAGAACCGAATTTAATTTCTCAAAATCAATGCCAAAACTGCACCAGCATACATCAACGAAAAAACAATAATCAACTTTGGAGTTTTATCATCAATTTTGTAGGGCTAGTTTGAGGACAAATGTAGGTGTACAAGTTCCGAATTCGGCAACTTTTAACATTTTTTTTTAATTTTTGAATAGTAACTGCTAATTTATAGCTTCGGTTTCGAGAAATTCCTGTGTTATATATAGAAATAAGTAGGTAAAACAGCATGAGGAATATAGTAAGCAATAAGTATACACCAACATATGAAATCTAACAAAGTTATGACACACGAGACAAGACACGCATGAACTTAAACATTTAACACAGAGTAAATATGGGGCTTCATATCTCTCTTAGTACAGGGTGAGTCAAAAAAAACTGACCCTGATTGTGTCCGCCATTTTGAATTTTTAAATAATATATATCTAACATATGTGGTATCTGCGGAAAACTTATTTGATTATCTTTAATTTGCTGCAAAGATCATTCCAATCGGTTAAGTATAGACCAAGCTACAGTCTTTCGAATCAAGAATCTGCAGTGAATAAATAGCCTGATTTTCTTCTGGACACGGATTTCCTTCGCTGAACGCCGTTCATTTCAATGTGAATCCGTGGACAGAGCAGAAAAGCGACTACTTGATTCAAACGACTGTAGCTCGTTCTATTAAAGATAATAAACCCAGCTTTAGGATGATACCAAATATGTTAGATATATATTACTTAAAAAATCAAAATGGCGGACACAATCAGGGTCAAGTTTTTTTTGACTCACCCTTTATATTAATCCCAGATTTCATATAATTTACCTTCCGTGAAAGTAAAAAGATATCTATTGGAAATTTTGGACTGTTTCCAGTGTTCGTGGTGCTGGTGCTTTTTTTTCAGGTATTCTAAATGTTCAGGTTCGAAGCGATGGACGCCAGATCCGTCGGTACCGGAAAGTTTTTACCTGATACTCTCCTAGGATAACACTTAAAATATAATAGAACTAGTCTACAGTATGAAATGCATACTGCGATCACGCTGTATCCCTGGTTTATTTACGAGTGTAAAATGTCATGCTTTGTCTGCTTGGATTTTTGCCACTGAAATTTTAAAATGTAACACAAGGATAATACGTTTACTCACATTTTGACCTCCGTTAGCAAATTTCACACCGACTTCGGGAGGTTTCGAATGTTTTAGGTGTCTTAAGTCTTGCTGTTCCTGGTTCGACAAACCTGGCTGGTTATTCCTGTACCCGGAATCGTAGTTGCCAGTATTGTGTCTAAATGAAATTTATTTCGATCAAAAAGAAAATAGATGATGGTTAAAAAGGAAATCTGGCATTTCCATGCATGTATCCATTTTTATAGGCTCTACGAAATTTATCGCATGAAAGATATTAATAGGTGTTTCCGTAAATTGACCCATCTGACTCACTTCTTTCTGACACACTTATGAATTCGGAAACCGTGCGGAATAAGCCACACAGTTTATTCCGTTAGGGTTTCCGAATTCATAAGTGTGTTAGAAAGAAATTAGTCAGAAACCCCGCTATTAATATGTTTTAAAAGATTAAAACAATTATTGTAACATCATTTCTGGAGAAATATTATACGATAAAGCAAAAAGTTCTAGGGTTTTGCTCTTAAAGTGAAAGATTATGACTCAAAAGGTTAAAGGGACAACCTCGTCCCCTAGACTTACTTTAAAAAGTTGGTTTTTATATCATCTGAACCGTTAACCTTAGTAATCCATGTGCACCAAATCTCACGTGCAAATTCGGTCGTATCTCTAAGAAATTCGCGATTTTGTATTTTCTGTCCGTAAACGGACAGAAATTACAGCACAGTGGCCTATGGGGCGGAAACAAGCAATTGCTCATAACACAAAACCGAAAGAACGAAATCAACTAAAATTATGTGAATAAGCTTTTCTCAAGGATATCTAGTGAACAATGGAATCACGAAATGCACCTTTAATAACTTTTGAGTTCCCAAAATCCAGAATTTGTCTAAGAGCTTCATGAGAAATTGATTCTAACCTGTTCGGCCTGGTTAATGAATATCAGGGAGCTCCAATTTTACAGTCAAACTATTTTGTTCATTAAAAACAAATCAAACTGCACCCAAAATCGAGAATAAAATGAGTTCTTGTATAATAAGAACTGCGGTATATTTTTCTTTAAATAAGGAATCTGAGATGACTGAAATGTATTTGACAGTTTTAACTTTCTTTTGTGGACACAGCTAGTACGTACATCTCTACTAAGTTATATAAATACCTTTGACTTCTTCCTAATGTTGGTCGGCGTGACATTGACCGTCCCCTCGGCCGCATAGAAATCGGTCTTTGAGAGGCCACGACTCTCTGTACATGCCTTACAAATAAAAGAGCAATATAGGATTGTCATTCGAAACACAACATAGATTTTTTAGAGGACTTGGAAGCATTTGATTTTTTTTTTTTTTTTTTTGCGGAAATTCAAATCAACTATATGCGAATGTAGTCGCCCTCAGGCCCAAAGGGTTCAATGGCGTACAATTTAGAATTCTCAAAGTTATATCGAATGCAGATTGGGGCGCATCCATAAATGATCTAAGGAAGTTTAGCCACGCCCGGTCATGGTCGAGCCCACTTTCAACGGATTTGTGTTCACACTTAGTTAACTGACTATCATGTAAGGTCAAATAATGTATTCTGCATAACCCGAACTCTTCACAACAAAGAAGCATTAGACAGGTTGTATGCATGCCACAATATTATTCAATTTAACATGATTAAAAAGAAACGAAGAACAATCAGGCAAAATTAATTTGTAAACTGCAGGTAATGTTTTCTCGAACAGTTGTCTAAACAATACTTATTTATAAACAGTTACTAAATATAAAACTTTTTTCCTATTTTGTTTTAGTTGGTTTCATACAATGTTTTGCTGGAACTAACGACATTGTTACGTTGATAAATTAACAATAAAAATATACAGATATGTTTAAAACGTATATCCAGTTTTGTAAATGTACTTACTAATCATCAAAAGAACTTTACAAGGGTCATAAAACAGAGCTCTCAATATTTCTCCTCTATCGCCTTCATTTACTTGTCCGATGAAACCAGGTATCAACCCGATACGAGAAATATGAGGACATGTCCTGGTCCTCTAGTCCAGTTAATACGGACACTAAATTTAAACAAATATAATCGTTAAACCACTTTTTGTAACATCTCTAGAAAAAATGGAAATGGAAAGGTGTTTACAAAGCGAGTTTAATTACCAAATTACCGGGTTGATGTAAGTGAACAGCCCCAGGAGAAATAAAAAACATGCTTTCAGAATGGACAATTTGCAACTATATTATTATTAGCGAGGTGGTTATGTATTACGGACTGGCTTCCGGTAGTTGTGCTCGTTCGCGCACATCGCCATGCGTCCCTAGGCATGGGATCTTCGCCCCGTATATTAATCCAAAGGAAAACCTGTCACCCATGATAGTACCCACTTGGCGCTGTGCAATAACTACACGCGCAGAGCCCTTGTTGCATTAAGTGACAGTCGTAACAAACTTGCCGTAAAAGTTATTGTTGCACCATAATCCTACATAATAGAGAAATTGCGAACAGTTATCTAGTAAAATGTCATTGCCAAGTGATGCAAAACGCCTGCATCATGAACATTATGTTTTCAATGAGACTAGAAAAAAAATGTGATGTCACTAGATCACCAAAAGTGTCGTGCTAATTACAGTTTCCTGTATGCTAATTGGTACATGTGAAAATTGCACTTTAAGTGTATAAGGAAATATTGACTGACATACAAATATGTGGTTGTTTTGCTAGGACAATACATAAACAAAATACACTGCCAGATAGAAATGTGACTCATAGATAAATTTCTAATAATTAATCTATAAAAAATCAAATCTCCGTACTTATCAAATGCAGGAAGAAAAACAGTAATAAATTTATCACTTTTATTTTATGTCGGTGTTGTGTTGCTATGTTGTCCTTATAGTTGGTTTCATATCCAGAGTGAAAAAAATTAAAAATTATTGTGATTTGTGTCATAAAGTAACAAAAAAGTAAAATGGTGAGGTTCTCTGTGGGTTCTTATAAGCCTTGGGGCGTAATGTTGTCAGGGGCAGGTTTTTTGTAAAGGTATCGGGGGGTCGCCCCGTGATAATCATGTAAAAAGAGGGTGTGAGGATTGGAAAAACCCTGCCAGTAGGTCTATGTGTATTTTTTTTTCGTATGTTTTAAGATTAAATTAGCAATGTAATATGATTTGATAGCCTAAATAAGAGAAATCATTTCTATCAAAATCGCATGTGCCAGTTTTACAAAATTTCCAGCCCGCCCGCCCCTCTCCAGTATGATGATTGATTGATTGGATGTATTTGGTTTTTAAAACAAATACCTAATGTACAAGCAGGATTTAAGAACATAAAAATGCACATAGTACAATAGAATAAAAAACAAGATAAATAGACAGATTAATACAATACAATAAGTAAATGACAATTTACTATAAACTTGTAAAACCAGGATTACTCATGAAAGCATTGATTACAGGCCGTATTTACAAGGAGGTCCTTGAGACAGCACAGCAAATGAGCAAAAATGCAAAAACATGAAGAAAAAGAATGACAATTGAAAACAACCAAAGAAGGAAGGGAGGAAAAGGGAAACATTGATGAAAATAATTTAAAATTGGACCTCAATTCAAAAGTTAAAATTAAGATATGATAAAAAACATTTTATATTTTAATATTTTTGATGCTGACAGGCAAAAGCTTCCACTTCCTTATTGCACTGAAATAAACGCTTGATTCAGCCAGACTTTTAATTTTGGGTACCAAAAATTGTAAGCACTACCCCTTGTGCTGTATCCATGAACATCAGAGACTTTTTGGAAATTGTCATGAAGGTAGTCAGCACAATTGTTGTTAAAAATTTTATGGACATGACATAGCTTCAAGAATTTGACTCTGTTATCAACATCAATTAATTTTAGACGGCGGAGTTGATTTCGGGGAACCAATGTGTGTCCGGGGTCCCATGCTTACAATTAATCTGATCATTTTATTTTGTGTAGTCTGCAATCTGTGTTTTGAACTTTGACTCAAACCAGAGTACCAGGCTGAAAAAGCATAGTCAAAGTGACACTGAACAAGCGCAGATACAATGATTTTACCACAATCTGGTTGAGACAGCCTGCTTGACGGTAGAGATATTTCAACCGCGAAGATGCTTTTTTATGACACTTTCAGCGATGGCTTCCCCAGACACACATCGTCAATATTCACACCCAGGTACTTTACATTACTCTGAACAGAGATGGTTTGACCCATACAATTTATATTGAAATTACATACAGATGATACTTTCCTTTTGGATCCAAAAAAGAACGCATTAAGGTTGCCTAGATGTAAAGACAGTTTGTTGTACCACAAGCCATTCATTACAAGATTCGAGGACATGTCCTAATTTAGATGAAATAAAATCCTGATCACGGTGAGAATACAAAATGGCACCGTCACATGATGTAACGTCTAACGTATATTTTTTTAGATATTAATAGTTTGAATGATATTAAGTACCCACTTTCCAAATATTTCTCAATTCAATGAGTTGCAGGAAGGACAAGTTAGCAACGTGAGGTTTTCCCCATCTGCCAGTCCCTTCTTCGACATTTTCCTCAAAACTTAATCCACGCGCCTTCTCTCTCCATTGCATCTCTTCATTCTCCAGCTCGTGGAGTTCCACAAACACCTGACAAATAAATCGATAAATTATTAATTTAACTACATGTTAAAATGTTCTTAAAAAAACTGCGTTTGACTGTCCGCCGGGACTCGAAACGTGCAAATAACTGTAAAAAAACGTCATTTTAACTGTTGTGAGTCCAGCTTGGCCAGTCAAAACGCCGGCGGTGTTTTAATGATATTTTTAACAGTGTACGTATTAAAAACATCGTGAGTATTCACTCCAATAGAGACACCAAAATAATACGTAAATAATTTTATCTCAGTGCGCAGTTTTACTTTAAAAAACTGTTACCGCAGCAATGCATTCAATTCAATAACATTGGACGTACATTTAATAACTTAAGATCTGTGTTTCAATTGACCATTGTTATATCAACGACAGTCTATCAATTAACGTTAATTGACCGAAGGTTACATTATAATCCACATCATGACACGATATCTATGAAGTCAAAACTTTATATGGTAGTATAGCTTCAACATTCAAGAACTTCCCTCAGATTCCCTCCGTTTATTCTGTTTATACTCAGTATCGTATGCCGAATATTCCCGAGTATAAACAAGCCCTAAGAATAAACTGAGGTATAATGAGGGAAAAATTAAGAAATCAATTATTTCCTGATTTTAAAGCGCGCATTTTAATGTTGAGTATAAATATCGAGTATAAATAGGCCCTAAGGATAAACTGAGGATGATATATATAACACCATATGTATGTAAAATCGTTAACATTAATACCGTCTTTAATGTTTTTGTGTTAATCGTGTGCAACGCCACCTATACTTTTACATGTAAAATATCAAATTTAACACGTTGAAGTGTTAAAAATGTTATTCGCTGAGTTAACACGTGTTTTTAGAGTGCAACATGTTTAAATTTTACAATAATAAGGAGGCGTGTAAAAAGAGCTAGTATTTTGTAAGAGATGGATCAGGATTAAAGTGACAGGAGGATATTTTTTTAGGATACGAATTTCTCTAAAATTTCACTGGATCGGTTGTAGACCACCTACCGAGAACGTTTCAAAGGTTTATTGAACAAACAGGTGCAAAAGAAAACCGCAAACCTTGTTTTGAACTTGTTTGCCTGCTATCGTAATCGTTCCCCATAGAAAACCATGCTTTGACTTTCTGTCGTGTACGACAGAAACTACTAAATCATCATCTTATTACATAAAGACGGCGTATTCGGCTTATTGACTTCAGGTGTGATCTAATACATTGGTAAGCATTCCAAATATGTAAAAAACCGGGGTTCGAGAAAAATTGGGGCACTTCTTCCTGGAAATCTCCTCATGTCTCTTTAAATGTGTTTGGAACATCGTCTTCAATCACAGACCACCAAATGCATGGATCCGTGGGCTCAAAATATAACACCTTCTGCAACTTACCTCATGCGGTGTGTGGTCATATTTGGAGTTGCTTGCGGACATTCCGGCAGCCTGTAAGGATCTCCGTTGTCTTCTTGATCGGCGATAATTGCGAGCATTGCTGTGAGCGCGATGTGCTGTTCAGATTACGAACAATAACGTATAGATACACTTAAAAATGTTTAAATTAAGAAAATAAAATTAATGATCCGTGCATTTTAGACCGTGAGATTTCATGCATATTTTAAGTGGAATTGTTATAGTCTGACAATGGCGAATCCGAAGTAACATATGTACGTTCAATTAAAGAATATCGGTTTCCGAGAATGTATCGGAAGACGGTATTTAATAATTAAAGTTTTCCGCCTTTCTTTCAATTGTTTTATTTTTCTTATTTCTTCTTCACAAAACATTTTTTTTAATTTCACTATCCCATGAGACGGTCACTGATTTATCTTGCAATTTTCGAACCAAAATTGAAGATTGCATCGCTAAAAACCTGTACAATCATATCTGATTTTTTTCTGAACAAAATCAAAGATGTTTTATTTTGACTGTATTTGAGCACCGGCACTCAAAAATGATTTCAGCGCTTTACTCAGAAAAAAAAAATAAGTGAATTGTGCCAAACCGGTTGCCTTAAATTAATTAAGTTGCGATAACTCAATGAAATCGAGTTACATTGCAGACAATTCTTCATTCAAATATAATCCCAAGGCACTATTTAACAGTGGAATTAAATTTCATTGAGTTTTGTAACACTGCCAAAACAGTGATTAGTAATTAAACACTTTTCTAAGCACTATTTTGCACCACGTTTCTTAACACTTTGAAATATCTGTTTAATATCAAAACACCTTATATCTAAACATGCTTAAAATCTAAACATGTTAAGGCATTTGACATTAGGTGTTTAGACATTTGACGGCAAGTGTTTAGAGATTTGACACGTTAAATCCTAAACACTAATTTGCACCACGTTTCTAAACACTGTTTTTGCAGTGAACTCAGTCAAATTAAGGCAACCGGCCAAGTGGCACAGTTTTCTTAGTAATGTGCCGAATTATTTTGTGAGTGCGGGGATGGGAGGGTGGCTGTATTTAAGCACCCCGCTAAGAGAGCGACTAAAATGTGGTGAAATGTGCTAAACTTAGCCTGATATTGGCTCGTGCCCTCAAGGGCCCTTTAAGATCACTAATGTTCTATCGAGACGAATCGAAGCAACTCACCAGCAATGTCGTCATAATCAGCTGTACCAGGATAATATGAATCGTCCGGATATGGAGATCTCTGTTGTTGTCCACGTCTTTGAACTCTGGTGTGGTCTCTATGTGAAAATATTCAAAAATAAAAAATTCCTTTAAAAGGAAAGGGCTTGCAACATAGAAATTTCAAATTGAAAGGTAATGGAATAGGTTATACCCCAGGGTTCAGGTTATCTATAGCTATGCCGTATTATTTCCACAATAAACGATGATCTTCGGAAGGTCGGAGAGATAATAATGTTCTTATATAAATCAATGCATTTTTTGCTAAACGATAAAGTACTTACCTAAAGAGTAAACATATTTTAAATTTGCAGGAATGCCTTATAAAAGTGACAGAATAAGAGTCCTATAGAATTTACTACTTATTTAAGTTATTTTTTCTAAGCGAAAATTGAAAGAAAAGGAAGAAAACAACAGTGTCCAAAGATATGAATCTCATCCATTACGTGTTGTTGTAAGTGTCTTGTGTTCACGTTTGTTGTGTTACCGTCGTGTTTTAGTGTATACCGCTCACGACGGCAAGCAAGTGTGATAAGTGATCGCTTTGTATTTCTAGTCTTTTGAACATGAATATCTTTTTGTCAATGTACGTTCAGGTTTTCGCTCTAGGCTTTTAAAAAATCTTATGAGTACATATATATGGACCCTAAAATTGCACATATTTCATATAGCTATCACACATGTGAATTAGAGGATAAACTGCACGAATATTTTCTGCAACAATGTGAATTTCAAAAGTATGTCAAAACCCAAGCGAATAGAAGCGGGGTAGCCCGCGGCTACCACGCCCAAATATACCATGCTAAGATCTGTTAGAACGTAAGGCTTTTGTGTTGTTGTGTTTTTTTGTGGGTGTTTTTTTCCGCTTAGTCGCAAAACAGGGTGAAATCAGAAAAAATTGACCCTGATTTGAGTCAGCCATTTTGAATTTTTAAAATATAATCGTAATTATCGGAAGCCTATTCTCATTATCTTTAATTTGCTGCAAAGATAATCAATCGATAAGATAAGGCCGAGCTACAGTCGTTTATATCAAGTAGTCAGGTTTTACCCCTATCCAACGGAAGATGGGCGGCCCAACTAAGCAATGACCCCCCCCCCCCCATGATGATAAGGGTATGGCCATTTGTTATGTCAAATAAAGTGATATTTTAAAGGGGTGTTAGGGGTGAAAAGCCAGTGAGTGATCATGGTAAGTTTTAGTTTGAAACACTTTTTCAATATGTGGAATATTTTGGCTACAATATGGACAATACTTTAACCCTCAAAAAGGTTGTCACAATGTCTTGTGCCATCATATGGATGATCCAGAAACTTATAAGTTGTATCAAGTTAATCTACTTTTCAAAAGTTTTTTATGGAAGTGATGAGGACGTTAGGACATGTTAAGAGGTCGTCGATTGTAAATTGTGACTCATTTTTGTGGGGCTAAATAGGGTCACATTACTTCTGCAGTCAATAATAGTCCGATTTTCTTCTGGGAGGCACTGATTTGCTTCGCTGAACGCACATTCATTAATGTGAATCCGTGGCAGAGCGCAAAACCGACTACTTGATTCGAACGTTGTAGTTCGGTGTATACTAACCGATTGGAATGACCTTTGCAGCAAATAAAGATAATGAACTTAGGACTTTCTGAAAAAAAATCACTAAGCGGACCCTTGCCTTGATTAGGGGGAATTTCTCATAGATCCACACAAGAAAAAGTAAAGTTACTCACTGTTTTAATGTGTCGTAAGCTTTTCATCTAGGGACGTAGGGGATATATTATATTTAAGCTTTCTTCAGATTTAAGTTATTTTAAGTTATAGGTTTTCCCGAGCGATTTCGCACAATGTGCATATTTATTTGCAAACGCATATTGGGTTACGTGCGAAATGGCAATGGACGTTCGCGATCGTATGCTACGTTAAAAACGGCCGGTACGATTTCCCGCTATACACTCATTTGAGTATTATTGGTAATCTTTTTAATGTTCGAACAAATTTGATACGAACAAGCACAATCGCGTTTTCCTTTTAATTTTGTTCATTCGAATCGTAGGATGTGCACCGATTTCCGCCTCAACGTGTTTTCATACCTTCTCGATCATTTTGTATGTAGAGTACACTGTAGAGACAAAAATATTGTCAATTTATGACATGTGTGCCATTATTGAAATGCAGCATTCTGATTGGTCGTTTACTGACCATTATTCTGCATAATGGTTCGCCAATGCATTTCTTATTAAATCGAAGGCTGTTTTTAGGTAATGGAATAGAAATTAAAGGGTTTGGCCGTATCACTAGGCTCATAATGTATCTCGGCCGGAAAAAAACTTCAAAGAATATTTAGTTTTCCAACCTCGGACACATTACGACCATGACTTGGGCGATACTGCAATCCCTTTATTTCTTAATTTTAATATTTATGGCGCAACATCTGTTCAAAAATACCATAAAAATTACACGTATTTGTAAAAATTAATTCAATAAAACACTTGAAAACCATATGTATTTGGTGAGGAAGAGTAAGTTACAATCCCATTGGACGGTATAGAGAATAAAAAGGCAGGAACGAACTCCTAACATAGTAAGGCTATTCACACATTGTAACCATGTTTTTACAGTCCAATTATACTGTAAAATGGACAGTTTATTGTAAATATATAATATCAAACTGTAAAAATATGAAGTGAATTTAAATGGGAACCTGTAAAAGATGGTCTATGGGAGTTTTGGCAGAATGCTGGCACAGAATTGTTCCTGTTTTAAATTTACAATATTTTTCTTCGAAATTTTAGTACTTAATGTAAATGTCGGTTATCTTAAAATGCATAGAACGGAATTTTTAATTTGGTCATAATAGGCCTGGGAAATGGACGTAAACTTTATAATTATTTCTTTGATTCCAAAATACGGCCAAATACTGTCAGTTTCTAAGCTTTTCTAGTATATTTACTATAAATTGCACTGTAATTGTTTTACAGTGTAGTGAGATCATTGATGGATAGACAGTAGAGCTCCTTAAATATGAATGAACTTTAGCAATATAGATATCAAGAAATATAAAAGTCTTCAAATCCAATTTAATATAAATTACTTAAACAAAATCTCTTTTCCCCCCTCCTAACATGTTTGCGCATGCGTGTCGTCGGCACTTTCCTCAGTCAATTGTTTTTGCAGAAAAAACACAAAGGAACGTGACAGTTAAAACTAGCGCTAAGTTACACAACACACACCTCACACACAACATGCACGCACATACCGCACTGCCAACAGACCTCACACATCCTCACACATACATGAAATTGTCAAGTCTTTTATTAATTTCCCTTTTTTATTTTTTCTATGACATTTTGTTATTGATTTGTCGCATTTGTTAAATGAACTGAATTATAAATGAACCCATATCTGATTAGTCGATTCACAATATCATTAAAAATACTTACGTGAATCAAAAAATTGTGCAAGGTTGCAGATGACCTTGATAAAATCACAGAATCATAGATTTGTTGTTATTTCAATACAGCAAATCTAAAATCTTCAAAATGGTTGAAAATGAAAGAAACATTAAAAAGCCAGATTAGACCAATTGTGTAAGCACCCTCTTTTTTCCCCATTCCAATGGGATTTACAAGTTTAAGCCAGAAATACGTTAATGTACGATCTACGGGGCATAGCATTGGAAGTAATGATGACCATGCTTTTTGTTAATTGATTTCATTAATGCGAATCATCCTAATCTCCTTCAAAAGAATTTAATGTTCACGACAAAATCTCAAATCTCACCCAACTTAACCTGATGTGGTAAATGAAAAAGGTTTTTCAACACTTCCATGTAATCCAGGATATAGATAAAATTAATGCCATTAAATGGGTACTAAACTCTTTTTGCAATATCCTAAACAATGGAAGATCTAGTTTTTTCTTGCTCTGCAACAGGTGCAATTGGTGTTTGGATTCTCATATCGGTGGCGCATTGGTAGAAATAATTCATTGATTAACCGTAGTTGAAATACTCAAGAAATGTATCTTAAGTTGACAAAGGCATCAGGATATTGATATTGTACATTTTCACAACCACAATTTTATGTATGTAAATCCCATTGGAATGAGCGAACAAATGTGTGTGCTTTAAAATTGATCATATCTGGCTTATATTTTAATCTATTTCTTTCATTTTTTTCAACATTTGGAATTAATTAGATCGTTGTTTTATAAAAAAAAAAAGCAACCTCTATGCATATAGTTATACGAATCTATGATTGTTATTACAAACATTAAGGTCAAGATCATCTTTAATCCGTGCACATTTTTTTTTTTGATTCACGTAGTATATAAGGTTAAATAGATTGCACAACTTAAAATTGGCACACATACCTCAAACCGAAAAACCTAATCATGTAATTTGTAATACCCATAAATGAAGCTGTATAAACTCATTTGCTTAATTGAATGAAAAAATGAAATCGAACGTTAGCTTTTGGTGAAACTGAAAACATGATATACCCTAACCTCATTCTACAAATACAACCCGAAATGGAATTTATATTTTTACCAATATCATGCACATTTTCGAAATCGTCCGTGAACACCTATATAACAAGATGTATGTAATAACAATATATTAACAAGTTATTGAAAATAAAAATATTTAATGTCCTGGCCAGGCTACCGTTTTTACAGTTTGTGTTTACCATAAGGTGGTATGAGCACATTGTAATTATCGTATTATGAATTAATTATGTACCTTAACCTTTTTAAATATTATTTTTCCAATATAATGGGTCACTATACCGTTTATTAGGTAAGTTAAACTTCCTACCTTCCAAAAAATTACATAGGATTATTGTTAGAGATTGTGTTCAAAATTTGGGCTTGGACACGTTAAAGATGTGAAAAAAGTGAAGACGTCTTTTGTTATCAATTCTATGGTCAAACTCCGCTATCAAAGTGGGAAAGAAAACCGATGGTATGGAGATTTGTATCAACAATGGTATTTTTACGTAAAATATTGTATACCAAAGATTTGAAATTAGTGGAATTAAGGGACGATCCACTCTATTATGGCATCAATTGAAATGGTTTCAATATACATCAATTGATTATCTTGCTATTCCTATGCGTTTGGAGAAATTCGAATTAGATTATGTGCACTTCAGACATTACAAAATTGAACGAAATCAGACCCTTTACCTTCAAATCTTGGAAAGGCAAATAGAAATATCCAACTTGGTCCGTACATGAAAAAAAATAAGTATCCCATCCACCACCCCAAACAGGAATTATCCAAAAATGGGAATGATAAATCCCCGAGCATGATATACTGGAAAAATTTTTGTTTGCCTATAAATGTGCCATTGATTCAAAAACCAGAAAACTTTCATTTTAAATTTTGCAAAAACCCAACAAATGCCTTTCCTTCCTCTATAAGATCGGGTTACTGAAGTCAGATGTGTACTTCTTAAATTGAAAGGAACGGGTAGAACACATCTTTTCTGTAAATGTGGCGGAAATTATGCCATAACTTTTGGATCAAATATTCACTGGATATACAACGTAACAACCGTAGATATACCATGTAATATGAAGAATATATTGCTTGTGTACAATGTAAATAATCCACAATCCCCCTTGGCTATCAGCTAATACATTGTAATACAATTGGCTAAGCATTTGTGTTCAAATGCAAATACTATAACTGTGTTCCCATGCTACAGTTTTCAAAAAAATTGTTGATACGTTTTATTCAAATTGAAGAAGTGATAGCCACACGAAAAAAACACATTAAAAAAGTGGGATAGGTTCTTGTAGTTTATCTACAATATGCTAACCCTGCTTTGGTATTTGTATTTTTTTTGAACATATTGTGAATGTGTCTGGAGTAATGGGCCGAGCGAAATTTCTTTTCCGTGGTTACTTGCAATGTATTTAATATCCAACGCCGGTATCCACATTCACTTTATAAGAGCATGATGTGATCAATATATTGTATTCTATTACCTCGGCTGCCCATTATTGAAAATGCAGCCATTCTGATTGGTCATGTTACTTCCCATATCTGCAATAATTTGGTCGCGAATATATTTTCTCATTATAATCAAGTGTTTTCGGTACTAAATTAAAGGAAAAAAAAAAAAAAAATAAAGGGTTTTGGCAGTATTATTTATGGGCTCATATTTTATACTCGGCCGAAAAAAAATTAAAATAATGGACTCGGCTGCGCCTCGTCCAGTATTTATATTTTTCCGACCTCGGACACATTATTCGCCCATAAGGATACCAAAACCCTTTTATTTCTTAAATTTATTTATGGAAAAAAGGTCCTTCGGCCTTTGCCCGTTAGGTCCTGATTGTCCAAGATCCCAAATGGCTAACAACCTCCCGTCGCAAGTGGGTGGCTGAGAGCACTTCTTGGTCACCACTTGTCGCGGGTTCGTGCCCTCACTATATGACTAGGCTTGGTTCTGAGAAGGTCTGGTTAGAGTGAGCCTACGCTGTGGTGTAACTTCACAAGTTGCAAGTTAACTGCTGAAAAAAGAAAATATCGTGACTCGGGGACCACTGGCAAGGGTTTTTTACTCAAAGAGTATTTGACCTGTGGCGGTTTGTTTTGTGTTTTTTTTTTTGATTTTTTTATAATTCTTGATTATAAACAACTACTGCAATTTTTCTGTCTGCATTTGCCCTCTGTATTGTCAAGTTATTTATGTTAAGTATTTAATCATCATTTTTTATGTATTTGTTTTCTTATCGTGTCCAAACACTGTGTCTCTCAATATGATCCCAGCCAGAGATGGTTACTGCGTCTGGCTGCTTCACTGAATTCCGCAAGGTCCTTGTTTTGTGCATTGTTGCTCCAAAGTGGGCACACCAAGAGTGTTCCTTGTCTGTGTGCTGTTCCCCAGCCACAGGTGTATCCTGATCTGCTTCCATATAGCCCCACTTAGATCGGCAGTTCTGGTTCTCAATCTCCTGAGACATCGCCATTCAGCCAATTGAGGAGTCACCTCCAGGTAGGAGATGCTCACCATGTTTCAATCCGATAGAATGTTGCTTGGTTGATGGCAAGAAGGGGAATCTTTCTTCCCCAAGGCGACTCTCTTTACCTCCTAGAGACTGTTTCAAGAGTTGGACTTTGCTTAAGAACTCTCTCTACTATCAGTGGATTTGAAAAATATTTTGAAAATTTGCAGGAAGAGTTCAAAGTGACGGATAAGTCTGTTCAATTCTCATAATTCCTTTTTCCAAGCTGTAGAATTGACAGAAAAGGAAGAAAACGGTAGTGTTCCAAGATACGAATTCTCCATTCAATTACGGTGTTTTTGAAAAAGTAAGTGTCCCGTTCGGACATATGACTAAAAAACCATCCGATCCTGTCCTTATTAGGCTTGCTTCTGGTCTTAATCATTTTGCAAGGGTAGTGAGGATCTCTGTACTTGTCACAACCATACAATGCAACAATCTGATTTTTTATGATTTTTTCGATTTGCTGATTTAGCAAATCTCTGATAGTGTCTTTTAGACGGCGGTTGGCATCATTTCTCGTCCGGAGACAGCTGTATTTTTTTTAAATTTCTGTATGTAGTTGTATGTAAAAAAAAAGTTACTTCAAAAAATATCTACGTTATTATTTTGTTGGAAAATCTAGGCATATTGATCAGGGCCGTCCTAGAAGGTGTGGTGGGGGTGTGACACCCCCCCCCCCCATTATAACACCAAACCAAAAAAAGTTAACTTGTCGGAGATCGGTAGTAATGCGGCAAAATGGGCATTATGATGGCAAGAATTTTTCGGGGGCTCCCCTTCCCTATATGCGTTTGTTTTGCAGGAGCATGATTACTGGAATAGTCAGGTGGAAATCTAGGCACACAGCCTGAACGATGGAAATAGAGTACATATTTTTCTATTGGATATTTTTAGTTCACTTAGAGACATAAGCCATCATTTTTTGGAGGGGTGGTGCAAAATTGTTGTTTACAGTGCCATATTTTGAAAATCCAATATGGCTGCTCCCATGTCCAAAATCACTAAACAATCCCTTAAGTATTTTCGATAGAGACAAATACTCTGGCCACTAACTACTCCGGTTTTTACGCAACGGAAAGTGTTGGTAATGTAATTTATCATTACATTGCCCAAAAATCCAATATGGCTGCTCAAAAGTCAAATATTGCTCTCGGAATCCTTAAAATTATCTTAACTTCCTCATTTTTTTCCTATTTAGCTACTTGAATACTGACTGAAACCCCTAAAACGTGTTCTGTAGGTTTTCAAAATCTGTTACAACTGATCACACTCTGTAAGTGTTACTTTAAACACACTCTAGAATGCAATTTCCCAACGCATCAGGACATCGTCAAGTGTTCTGTTCTGCCATGTTTTTCAGTTTTAGAGGCTGCTTCAGTACTATATGGCATGCTTTAATGCTTTACTACTTATGAGATCTGATTGATCACTAGAAACCCTTAACACAGGCATTTCTCTGTAATGGAATTTCAAACTTCAAGATGCACCATAGCAACGCCTTTAAAAATAGAAAACCTACATTATATGTTTATTTATTCTTAGAAAGGATGGTAAATTATTAAGGTATGGGATAAGTATTTGACCATTTGACATTCTTATCTGGAATTTCTGTTTATTTAACCTGGCAAAATGTTAAGATTGGTGGGCCATGTTGATGCCTTTTTGGCCTCTTTAAAAACCTATAAATTACGATGCACATAGTGTATTGTTATTTAGTTAAAACACCCAAATGAGTTTAAAGTTTAACTTAAGTAGGAGATGTATGTCTTTGAGCATTAATAACTCGTATCTGGTATATTTGTTTGACAACATGCTTAAAATTCAAAATGAAAAACATTAAAAAAAAAAAAAAAAAAATTTGTAGGTTTTAAAGATCTTAAAAGGCAGTCATATTGACTGCCATCTTGATCGTTAAGCTTGTTAAGGCACACTATAAATGTCAGATGAGTTTCTACTGGGTATAGAATTATGCCTCTATTACTAATACTCGATGAGTTATGGTCAATTGAATGATTTCATCAATTTCAGGGCATATTTGGGTTTTAGGGGTTGGCCATATGTGGATTTGAGGGAATGTTTTTGATCAAATCACGTAAATAACCCATCCAAAAGATTCCTCGTGGTTTAACACCTGGATCTATTTTGCTAAAATTCTGGCCATCTTTGAATTGAATTTGAAGTGTAGCGGCCATATTGGATTTCTAGAAATGCAACAGTGAACGAAATTTTGCACCCCCTCCAGAAATTATTAGCTTCGGTCATCAATGACAAAAATCGATCAATAGAAAAATCTTTATACTTACTCCTTTTTCCATTGCCCACAATTCCTCCCTGACTAAAGGTTCGTCATACTACGCTGCACGGCGCAGTGCAGTGCCGATATATCGATCACTTGCTGCACCAACTCAACGCACTCCGCTGCAGTTAAAAAGTGAGTGAATTTAACCTGGTTGCAAGTACCCAACCGAAATGGCAGTATACTGGACGAGACCGAATTCGAGCAATGCACTTTGCCGCAACCACGTTTTTGCATTGTAGTATGAACGAACCTTAAGTGTGTCGCCTTTGATTATAAATAAACATTGCTATTAATAAGAAAGCATGTGCTCATCCAGTGGAAAGTGGATTAAACACGGTGATGTCAAGTGCCAAGCAATCACTACAGTAGATTTCTCCCGGGTTTGTGTAGAATTGTGTACAACCCCCCTCACTTCAGAACCTTATTTTCAATACTAGAAAATACTATTTGAGATTGTATTATGTTTGTTAGTGTAATACTGGTTTTATACCACAGAAACTTGTTTACGGCTTTTTTGTATTTCCCAAAAAAAAGTAAAAAAATTGCTATTATTTCGTTTACTTACTACTGATTATAAATAAGGTGATATAAGAAATTTAGATTTTTCCCGGCAATTAGAATTTTAAAAAATAGTTTTCCTTTCTGAGTAAGCCCGGCAGGTAGAGTTAATTACCCGACATGTAATAGTCGGTAAAAATTAGCCGCAATTTTTTTGCAGAAGGGCTTTTTTTTTTTTTTTTTTATATTTATGCTTTTATGATAAATTACTCATTTAACATGCAATCTTTGGCATCTCCTTTCAATAAAGAGACACAGTGAAACTTTCAGCGGAACCCGATATTTTCTTCAATCGATTACTTTTGAGAATTACCATGAGTGTGTTTTTTATTAGACGGCCCACGACCGCAGTAACACTTGTTCTTTCCATTTTCGTTGGGCGTTGGGGCCAGGTTTCTCTAGTGTAGTTCACTGTGTCCGTAGGGGACACGGCGAGCGCGTATAAACCCTCTTGTTAGGATCAGGCAAGTGAGGTAAAGTGCTTCACTGAACGACTCAACACGGTGTACTTCCGAACGGTGTTCGAGTCCGCGAATGATTCGGATCATGGGGAGGTCCTATTCCTGTAACTGCTAACTCTGCGCGCCACCTGTGGCGAATTCATACGGTTTTGGGTTATTCCATATAAATTTTCCTTCAGATAGTCAAGACAACGTACTTACGTTTCTCTTTCTCTACTGGGTCCCTGTGGTTCTCTTTCTCTACTAGGGTCTATGTGGTTCCTTGTCTCTAACTGGGTCCTTGTGGTTCCCCTCTTCCTTGGTTATGTTCTTCCTGCTCCGTTTCTGAAACGAAAACACACAACACAGATAGTACACACCTGATAGTAGATGAGAATTTATTTTAATAATTAAGGCCACTACAATGTGTTCAACACTTTTTAACATTCATAGAAAAAGGTGCTCCAACTGTCGTCTTGGAAAGGTATTCACTTATTTTAAATACAATGTAAAACAGAAATACCCTAAAAACAAAAAACATGTTATTTTTTTTATTTTTGAAATTATCAATTTGTATTAGCTTTTAAGAAAAAAAACCTTTAATCAGTGGCGAACAGGCGGGGGGGGACAGGGGGGCAGTGCCCGCCCACCCCCCCCCGACGACTTTGGCCTGGAAAAAAATTTGCAAAATCAGCTAATCAGCCGTTATTTTTAGCCCTCTGACCTGGAAAAATATTGCCTTTTTTGACCCCCCTGAAGGGAAAATTTTCCCAAGACTGGGAAATGTGCCCCCTCAGAGCGGCAGCCCGTTACGCCACTGTCCTTTAAAATTAAAGACTAGAGAGCTGAATTTTCCTCCTATCAAAAAAAATTTTTATAGCTTTGTTAATTGGACTATCACCTCTCAAACTTACATTTTCTGAAAATTCACTTTTGGAACAAACAAGCCGTTGTCGTTCTGTTCTGATGAGAAGGTACCTTCTCATCGTTCTGTTCTAATGAGAAGGTACCTCGCCCTGTGTGGGTTGCGCCATTATTTGCCGTGAAAACAAAACCGCAAGTGCATTGATTTCTGGCCAACGGACAATGTACTGACTGACAACAGGCATCATCATGTCAATAACCTCAAAAAAAAAGATTCATTAACTTGACATACCATTACGTCTCTAGATGCTTCCTGCCTTGGATCATCTGCAAATATATCCTGAACTGCATGAGAAGGTATCGGCGGTGGTCGGGTGTCTCCCTCCACGCTCGTTTCTGTCATATCCGTGGCAGTACTATCGCGAGATTGTTGGTTTTTCCGCTTTCGGTGCTTTTTCTTCTTTTCTCTCTTTGCACCGGGGTCAAAATTACGGTGACCTAAAAGAAAAGGCAATTTTTAGAATTATAAATCCTTTCTAATTAATTCCCAATGTTTCTAAAAATTTGATGAAAATCCAGCCGTAATGTTTTGTGACATGAACCCAGCAAGAAAGTAACGTGCAGGAATCATGTGCACATTTTAATACCAGTGACTGCAAAGATACCGCTGAGCATGCGCGGCGACAAAATACTTTTTTGCTGGACCCAGTGTTGGTCCCAAAAGGGTTGACCTAGAATCTCATTTTGAATATTTGAATGTAGCTGATAGACAGAATAACTGACTCACTGCAGTTAAACTTATTTTAGCTGGTGGCCTGGAACTTTTGGAGAGCTGAATCAATAAAGATCATGTACAGCATATTCAGCATTATGCTCCTGGAGCATATTTAACGTAAAATATTTGTCCAGATCATTTATGTTTCAGGAGCATAACCTAATATACTCCTGGAGCATATTTGACTTAGAATATTTTTCCAGAGTATTTATGCTCCAGACCTATGAACCCAGGACCATCTTTCCTGGAGCATAAGTAAATCTGGGGAATATTCTCAAATTTGAATGCACATGCTCCAGGGGCATATTGCAAATATTCCTTATGAAGCAGTATTTGACTTGAGATATTTCTCCACTCTCCAGGAGCATATTTGCCATATGCTCTGGACCATCTGTGTGTTTCAAATATCTCCGAGCAAACCCAGTATATTCGAATATGCTCCTGGGCATATTAGAAGTTACAATATTCTTTTCTCTAGATTATTAATGCTCCAGCGAACCATATTCTCTGCTCATATGGTCCTGGAGCATAATTTCGGGTCAAACTCTCAAGCAAGTTCTGAACAACTCATCATTTAGGATTATGCTCCTGAAGCATAATATCCGACAAATATTTTACGTTTAAATATGCTCCAGGAGCAAATTCGAATATCTGAATATGCTCCGGGCTTATTTGAATACACAAATGGGCCAGCGGCATATGGCAATATGCTCCTGGAGCAGTGACGAAATATTCTAAGTCAAAAACTGCTCCAGGAGCATATTTGCATATGCCCCTGGAGCCTGTGCATCCAAATTTGACTTAGACTATTTCCCATATTACTTATGCTCCAGGACCATATGGTCCTGGACCCCACGTGGTCCCTGGAGCATGATTTCGGGGCCAAAATCTCATAGAAGCAATGGGAACGTAACTAACGTTTCGATCTTAAAATTGGAGGTTTTGCAACGGTGACCAATGGGGATTATCAAATATTGCCACATCCCATATTTTTTACCAACCCAATCGATGGTATCAAAAGCCCATAACAAAATCCAGGCTCAAGTTTGAATGAATATTTTGCCAATTTATGGCTACTTGTTTCAATGATTTATCTGCTAATTTAATTAGTTACTACTCTCATCATCAAAATTAATTGATTGACTCCTGTGAATCAATAAGACCTGAATGCTTGACATTCTTTTTCCCCGTATTTTCAGCTGCTTGGTCATCAGTTAGAAACAGACGGGGGGAAGATTTTTTCTGAGGATATACATTTCTTTACACTAATCATTGATTGCCAAATCAGAAAATCAAAACAATACATAACAAAATCCGATTTTTGCATCTCTGCAACCGTATAGCATTCTGAACGCAACCCAATAAAGAAAAATCGGATATTGTTGATCATTTGTGTCCGTACGGACACTTTCTACAGCACGTAGTTGAATGGAGATTCTATCCTTGAACAAATGCTGTTTTTTCCATTTTGCATTTTGCATTTGGAATGACAATAACTCAGAGGCGAAATTTTTATAGACTTATCCTTCACTTTGATTAATGACTCCTGCAAATTTCGAATGTTTTTTGGACTCTTTTGGTGCATGTCACGATAGTTCCTTTAAGTGCCTAAGTGTTTTCATTCACGTTGGTGCTTAAGGGGGGGGCTTCATGCACACGCCCAGGAACCGCACTTTCCGGGGGAATTTTTCACAATGAAACTCATACCACCTTTAAGGGTATTAGACAAAGGGCCAAAGTTGCAGTTGAATGAGTTCCGTGTAAAAGTAATTTAGTCCCGCCGTCACTCATAGTCCGGCTACAACGTAAAGAATAGGGCACTCCTCACGCAGCATTAGTTTCAAGCTTTACGCAACATTAGTTTCAATCATCCACGCCTTTAGTTCCTTTGTCGTCTATGGAGACCGAACTATGATACCTGCCTGACTATGATTACTTTCACAACAGGTTTTTTATCGTCTGCAAATTAGGGAAATATCATGTTTTCGAACTGCTCCAAATCACTCAAATGTAACATAATTTAGTGTGTTTTCACGACCCTGCTTCTTTGTAAATCATTTTGATTTTATATCGGCTCTGGGAAACATAATTATATTTAGCACACACATTATCATTTTTGTACGTTCTTAATTTTTTCGTGGGGGCAGTAACGTTGACATTTATTTGCCATAGGCTTGGCAGCAGTGGCGCGCAGTCCGCCCATGAATAATTGCTTCTTTTCAGCACATAAGGGTTAATTATTTTTTCTGATTATATATTAATTTTGTTTTCATCATATGAAACAGACATAAGCGAAAATATTTCTGCAACAGGATTTGCTAATTTATATTTTTAAAAATCACATCCTGTGGTGCCTAGGGGGGGTGGGGTGTGAGATGGGGAATGTTTAGAGGTCGAGTATCTTCTGGAAGACTCGCATCGATAAGTTCACAAATACAAAAAATTAGAGTTCGAAAAAATTCTTCACGAGTGAGAAATCACCGATACAACAAATTTTTTGGGGTTCCCCCCCCCCCCACCGCCCGATTTGGGGGGGGGGGGACCCAAAATACTTTCTGTTTACGAAAAAATGGGAGGGCATTTTTTTTCGACCTATGTGTAACTAAATATCGGAATAACAAAACAATAAACCAGTTGTTCTTCAAGAATTTCCATTTTAAAAGTCTAACACGAGAAAGAAGCACCACACACACTATTTTAAAAATTAGAGATGTTTCTACATATAAAACAACAAAAATATCAAATGCAAGACCATAAAATCGCGACCAGCTCTACTTATTTCTCCTGATTTTGTTGTACAATAAAACAGTTTGTTGTTTGTTTAACAAGTTTGCCACTTCAAAAGACTAAAACGGAGAAAAGGATGCATCACGCAGCATCATCTTCATTAGAGATGTTTTCTGCATATTAACAAAAAAAAAAAAATCACATGCAACCCTAAATGGGTGTCGGTCTTACCTGGTGTAAGATATTCATGCGTTAGACTAGAGTAAAGACTCGTTTAACTGAATAAGCTGTACAATTCTTGTAATCCTTTGATCTCTTAAGAAGATTTCATGCTAGCTAATTTCATGAGGACTTAATAGCAGGATGAACCCTCAAATCCGCGACCAGTTCTACCAAGGTATACCTACATGTTTTTGTTTTTTCCCGGCCGATTATGGAGTTACCATTGGTACGTGATGTATTCAGCCAGTCAAAGACATGGTAAGAAAAGCTTAAATGTACCTACAGATATGGAAGTTCTATTTGATTGGTTACTAATAGATATACATCAGATTTATATAATTAATGAGGGCCAATTCGTGGATACTCTAGAAATGTGGTAGACCTGAAATGGAATAATACTCCTCCAATCATCAGAATGCCAGCATTAACGTACTACAACTTTTCACTCTTTATTGCCACTTTTAAGTGAATAGCTTCTTATGCAAATTCGCATTCCAAATGATACTTCAAATGTTGCGTTCTTTTAGCAATAAATTGAATAATGTTTTCTATGGAAGGCAAATTGGCCATTTTTAAGCTCTTTGCAGCCTGCTTTTTGGACAATGGCCGTCACTGAATCTGTGAACCTTGTGGTACCTTGCTACTTGGCCCTAACTTAATCCTATCAAAATCTCGCAATCGGTTAGGGACAACGGCTAAAATTTTGAGAAATAAAGTATTAGTACATGGGGAAATGTAATTAATGTTTTGGTTTAGTTTTTTTTTTTCATATACACTTTTGACCCCAATGTTTTTCCAATTCATAATTTCATGTAGATCTGAAAATTATGAGTGTCATTTTTTAAAATGTGTTCTTGCGTGTTTTTTATAAGGGGCAGGTTTATTGACATGGTCAACAATAAAATGTGCTAAATTGTTTTAAATGTATACCAAATCTGTTCGGTTGGCTCACAAGGTTTCTAAAAGGTATATTTTTGCCACAATCTACGACCTATTGTTTCAGGACAATAGGCTCAAGAAAGTTTCAGGTCATTATTATAGAATGGTCCGATTTTGTCCAACTGTTATAATGTTTCATTGGGTCATACTAAATAAGAAAATATATAAATATTCTGTGTTTCACCATTTCAAATTGATACTTTTATAGTATAAGTAGTGGGCTCCATATCCCTGTGGACCACGGCCAAGTTTGCCCTCTTAATTATCATCACAACGTCTTAGACATCGCGACCTGGATATATTCGCTTCTGTACATAAGACGAACCTTTCGCACCATTTTTTGAAACAAACCGATGAATCTGAAATTTTACCCCAGTGGTGACCTTGAACCCTTTTGCCTGTAACTCTTGTCTATAACCCTCAGGTAGGGCAAATTAATACCTTTATGTAATCTTGAAGTACTGACACATGATTGTATACATTAAAATACATTTTGCCCCCCTTTTATATTTTGCCCCCTGTTAAATCTTGACCCCTGACACCCAAAACACATTTAAAAATGTACACCCATGATTTGTTTGGAATCCTCATATCAATTTTTATTCAGAAACCTGTTGCAAGATTTTTTAGAAATTTTTCTTCAACAAAAATACGTTCCCCATGTACTATATACGACGTTTTGTATTATCACTCTATAACGTTTTTTCACTGGGTAAATTTACGTAATTTTATTATTGTATATTGCATTTAAAACATTTGAAAACATCACTTTAATGCTAACTCTTTTCATGGCTCACTTTATGAAAGTTAAATTCACGGTCCGCGTGATGTCAAAATAGGGGTGTACCGAAATATATAGTAAAAAGCATATTCTGGGTATTTCACTTGTGAAATGTTCAGGATGTAACCTAATGAGAAATTAATTTTGGAATGTTTAAACCTAAAACTAATTTGTCCACAGCATAATTTACATACGTAATGGAGATTGAAATGTATATATGTGATAACACCAAACTGATTGCATATTACAATTATCTCCATCAAATAGAACTTCAGACCCATAGGTTCAAACAACAATGTTATTTCAAAATTGTAACTCATGATAATTTTACAGACTTACCCTTGATCGACAGAGTGTCAAAAAAAGGTTTACACTTTTTCAAAAGTGGGTGGACATATCACAATTTTAATATATTTATTAATAACAATACTTGTTAGAACGTGGTGAAAACTTCGTTGAAACAAAGCTCAAATTCACACAATGGCCGTGTAGAGAAGAATGGACAAAAACCACTTTGCACACCTGTAAGTCTATGGGGCAATCAATGATTGTTAACAAGTAAATCAATGCCATTCCATTGCGTGGAACTTAAGGCCTAATCGCGTAACAACTAGTGCCCTTTGCCCTTTCGAAGTTTGTGAAGTATTTACCGTTTAAAGATGAATTAGAGAATACATCAACGTGAAACGGAAACTATAAATTGTCCAGTTACATAATAATTCATTATGGGATTTTTAGATTGAAAGAGACTGCATGTTTTACTGTCTAATTCTTCCTTTGTGGTTATTATTAAGCGTCACTGGCACATTTTCATATTTCACAATATTAAATTGCTTCAATTTGCTATCAAATGATAGTATAGGCCATTGGAAGAACAGAGATATAATTTTACACACATAAAATACTACCCCCAAAAACAGATGGGCCATTGTATGAGGATAAGATATCAGGTCATTTGTGTAGGCTAACTTTTAAGTTTTCCATAACTTTAATAACGAAATTTGTATACTTACATGAAATATTTTGACTCGATACCTCACTGATATTAAAACACACACGGTTATAGACCGGTCAACAGTGTGCATAGCGTGTGCGTGCGTGTTCTTGTGTTAAAAAAACGCCATTTTTCATCGTCTGCTGAAATTAACATCGCCGGCGACCGAAATTTACAGAAATCGATCTCTTACCCATAAGGGCGCTGAATTGGTCTTAATTATTTCGGGTGAGGAAGGCTTTTGTATATAAAAGCTTTACAAAACCATGCAAAAATATCTTTTGAAAATCTTAGGGCGCACTATTTTTCCAGTGTCTCTTTAATACTAAGTCCATTCCGGGGTTTGTTTGTTGTTCAATGTGGGTATAAATCTTGAATGTAATTCGTGGACCGCCAACAGAGTGCCATAGATTTACGTGTGTGGGCAAAGTGGTTTTTGACCTTGTTCCTCGATGGCGGCCATTTTGTCATTTAGGCTTTGTTTTCAACACTATTTTCATTCATCTTTTTTCAACAAATATGTAATTAATGATACCCTTAAACTAAACATATTTGATATATGTACCACTTTTGAGAAAGTTGCATAACAAAGTGTAAAACTTTTGGACCACTCTGTATGTTTTTGCATGTTTTTAAGGGGCAAATAACATTATGACCCAGAACCTGAACTCTACTTATCTGACACCAGATCTTAGTAAAAACAATTTTGGGTTTTCTTTTGAGGTAGCAATGCAATCATTGTATAATTATAAAGTAAGCTATTTGCCTAAACAAACGTCACATCGGTCTTTTTTCTCAGATTTATTGAGAGAACTGTGAAGGAGATACTGTTGGACATCTTTAGCGTTACGCATTATTATGATTGGTAGCCGTAGCTTGAATCTGCATTGAAGAACGCACCTTCAGTTCAATTTGGCGGGAACCAAGCGAGTGGATGTAGATATGTTGTTTGCAAACAAATAACGCGGGAAAGTTGCCATCTTTCAGGCAGGAATTCATAACAAAAACTCTTTCAAATTGTTTTTAATAACAAAACGTTACTGTTCACATTTTCATCATGAAATGTCAAGACTACAGTTCAGTTCGGGGTTAACGGACTTTCGTTTTGTTATACAAAAAAATGAAATCTTCACCAACATTGATTATGTTTTGTTGGCTTGATATTTTTTGTGAACCGCCAAATCTAACAGGAAATACAGTAACTGTTACTGACAGAATTACCCGCAGACGATAGAAAAATGGTGCTTGAAACGGAATCACGTGGTGCTATTTTTAAATTCACCCGGTTCACTGCTCGATAAGAGTGTCTAAAAATAGTAATTGAAAAAGCTGCTCCAGATATACATTTTGATTCCATAATTTAATCAAAAGCTATTATTATTATTATTTACATTAACAATTGTGTTTTGTCCTTGCTAATGACCGTATTCGTTTTATTAACTCTTTTACATTAGCAAAATATGTTTCTTTGAATCTTTATAACAGCATGTAAAAAATTCTGATTGTTTTTTTTTTTTTTTAAATAAATAAATTTCAAAGATTGTCACAAGTATTTTAGGTGAAGCATGACTGGCTTTTGTAACGCAAACGTTGGACGTTGGGTCATGTCCTGTAGACTTTGCTTTGTCTGTCTGAAGTCACTATATGTGACACGTCCAGTTAGGCCCGTTTAATACATGTCTTAGTATTTGGATGACTAAACTAAGCGGACAAGGTAGCTCAATCAGGTAAGCGCTCGACTCCATTGTATTGTGCTCATCCATGCGTATAAGGCGTGCATTCGAGCCCTGTGAGATTCAGCTATCTTGTAATTTCCCTGGACAAGAAGTTAACCGCTTGGTTGTCCCGAATTACCCATGCGATATTTGGGAAGCTGGTCCCGGCTGCGATGATTATCTGTATGTTTGCTGATAAGGGAAAGCGCTGATCCCGATCTCGATCTGTTGCATCCCTTGAAATGATGCTAAATGATTTATGGTATGGTTGGGCCACAGTGATCAGCGGCCATTTGTGAAAGCGCTTAGAGGCCAATAGCATAAGGCGCTATATAAATCTCTGCTGTTATTATCATTATTAAACTTGAGTGAGACACGTCCAGCCAGGGAAACCAGATAGCTGTAAATTTTGACGTTGAACGTGACTTTTTATAACACCATATATTTCCCGTTATCCACAAACTCGCCCCCGACTTAACTAAAAATAACCTGGACCTAAGTATAGTATTTATGCATATCTTGCATGCAAATTCCATTTACTCTGGAAGAAATTAGTCAATTTGTATTTTCTGTTCGTTAACGGACAACAAGTGAACCGTCATACAAACACAAAGGACATTTTATATTCGCTCATATTTTGAGGTTATGAAATCGAAGTATCGGGTAGTCTATCGGAAAAAATAAGTCACTTGTATTTGAACTATGAACAACAATTTTGGGATTCTTAAAACAAAAGAACATGCTTTATTCAATGTGGGGACTCGATTTGTTATTTATAACGTTCGCCATGGCGCCAGGCAGAATCCAATGTTGCTATATGCAGTACGTTATAGGGACTCCACCGGAACAGCAGGGAAGATTTATGGGAAGAAGTCCGATTTTAGTTAGGGCATGGAATAGACGCCCTGACTTAAGACTTCTAATCCAGATAGGCTGTGAATACGTCATGGGATTTTTACTTCCTACAACTTTGCAAGTAGGCCTAAATTAGTTGGCCTATGGGAATTTGGGTCATGGGTTATTTTTACACGATACTGATTTATTTGTCAAGTGTTTTAACTTCCTATGCTCAAGGGAAGAAAGACATATCAAAAGGGTTATTTCTGGGGTCGGATACGTTATGTTGGAAGCGTAGGGTAACCACTAAACATCACGCACATCATGACTTGCATGTGAAGTTTATAGTGAGTCCGTGGAGTTAGTCACTCCTATAAATGTTTATGCCTATTTTGAGGTGGTTCACCTATCGGGACTTTTTTGTTGAACTAGGCCTACAGAGACAAGGCCCGCGGAGCGGTTTTGGAAGTGAAGATGGCCGGGCTAGAGAATTACTCTCCATGGAAGTGGAAAGTATAATGGCGCGTGATCCTGGGCCCGCTTAAGGGCCTGGAAATTTCAAATGTAAGATGCACTCGGAAGTGGTTTACGGTCCTTTTAAGTGCGCCACCATCTCTGGGGGAATATAAAAATTAATTCAAAATGGCGGATATCTCATCCCATCAATATTTGTTTTAAATTGCCATCGAAAAGTCAGAGGGTGTATGATAACACATATTTGAGCGGCCAAATGTATCAAATTAAAAAGAGAGGAAGCCAAAGGGCGGCTGGACCCCTTGGCCCCATGTTCCACGATACAATCAGTTGAATATTTGCTATGCGATTCCTTTTATTGTGGAAACCAACTTTTACTGATTTGTTGCTTGTTTATATTGTTGTTGTTGCTTTAGCCTAATTGTTCGATTTCTATCTCGTTAGAAAAATCACTTTATTTTAAGCTATAATTAGCCATCACCTACACCCAAACACTGTACGTTACCTCCTGAAATTTGAGATCTTTGGTGCTAAACAATAAATCTACGCTCATAATGCAGCAAATGAAAAATGCTTTACTGTAGCTCAATTAGAATTTTCTTTTATACAATACGCAACAGTTAACGTGTACATTTGTCAAGAGTTATTCAATATGGCATAATATTTACATATATCCTTCGCACCTTCTTTTTTTATTCCGTATCAGGCACAAGTAGATGCAAAGGTCATAATGTCATTATGCCTTAACACTTAACTGCATAAGGGGTTTGCACTTCGGTTAGTGCATAACGGGGGGTCCTAGGGACCCCCCTAATATAACCACTTTCCTAAAGGATTGTTTAGATGAAATCCACCACATGTTAGAAGGCTTCAAAGACATCAACAATAAAGAAATAAAAACTGAAGAAAGTTGTTCAGTAAGAAAATTAGGGGCAAAACATTGATTTTAATTTCGCGTCAAAATGTGCGAAAAAGACACTTTCACTTATTGTCCTTTTTCCCTATACACCGTCCACACACTGCACTCAATTGGCCCGTGACCTCTTGCATGAGCCATACAGTTAACAGATAGGGCATGCGCTATTTTACTCCGCTACGGGAAAAGTATTCGACCAAATTTGTTCGTACCAGCATATATTTTGGAAAATATTATATGTTAAAACATTTGTGAAATTCAATCCAAAAGGAGCTATAAAAGTGTGCAACCAGGGCATGTTTTTGAGAAGTAATAAAGCCAGACTACTCCTAAGTTTGCCATGTTATTACTATGGCAAAATTCACCTGTGTAGGCTGCGCAGAGAAAGGGTTTTTCAAGGCTGTAATCGAAAACCATTGCATCGCAGCGTGCTCGTTACCAGCTAATAGACAGATTCTATTGGGGTCCAAAGTTGATTGACAGGTGGTCCCTTAGAAAAAGGCCGACTGCCTTATCAAACAAACCCTTCCTATAGGACCCCAAACTAGCCCAAAAGTATAGTGTGCCTGTACTCAGTCAGTGGGTAATCAGTCACCCATAGCACATTATTGATCATTGATTTGTGATGGCCTATGTTGTGGCAAGTTTTTGTAATAAGGTCAAAGGGTTTGTGCGATAGATTGACATACTATCTGTTGCGTGATCAAAAGGTCGTGGCCTTTTTTCTGTGACTAACTGCACTATGGTGACTAATTTGTTTCTGCATTTACTACGCGATGCTTTCGCCTAGACTTGTGGGGGGGGGGGGCTGGGGGAATTGCTTTAATTGGGTGAAATCAACTATATTACCATCTAAAGCACAAACATAAATGGCTCATGCCAATTTATATTTTAGGTTATCTTGTATAATTTTATTTTTTTACCATAGGTTTCCTACCTCTATAAAACGCTACATGATTGTATATAAAATATTATGGCTCCATGGCCTACTTACTTTGCAATATTTTTTTAATTATTATTTAACTTTGTTCTGTCACTAGGTGTATGCATTATAAATCAAATCACAGTACCTCTATAAGATTTTTCTTTTTGTCATGGGCCCCTTCCGTTAGTGCATAATGGGGTGCTCCTAGGGACCCAACCTAATTAACGCAAAAACGACGCCGCTGGATTTGAATTTTTTTGCACCAATGCAAGCCAAACTAAAAGTTATACAAATCAAAAAATATAAACCAAATATATTGCAGCGGTAAAAATGCCGGCTGAAAAACTAAAGTTGGGTCCCTAGGAACCCCCGTATCATTTAAGTGTTAATATTATTCTCAGTTGTTTTAGACGTATGCAACAATGCCAAAATTGTCTTCCTTCACTACTGACTAAAGTGAAACAAACTATTTTAGAAACATTTCATCATAATCGCATTATCAAAACTGAATTTCGCGGTTCTCGGCTTTCGCGCTGCTATATTCAAAAATATAAGCTGTGGGCCGCCCATGACCTTTGACCCTGCACTGACCTTTGACTCAAACTATGAGGGAATCCGCAATCTGTGCACCTATTACCAAAGTTTGGTTCCAATTGAACTTCAAGTGTTTCAATTTAGATCAATTTTAACATTTTTTAGCCCATTTTTTCACTTGACCTCACATGACCTTTGACCTTCAATGGGACCTTTGACCTCATCAACATATGAGGGATCCCATTGTGCACATATGACAGAAGTTTGGTTCGAATTGAAGTTAAACTTTCATGAGGTAACGTAACAAAAAACTTAACAATTTTTTGACACACACCATCCACACAACCCCCACCCACAAACACACACACAACACACGCACAACGGATTGCTAAGTGGTCCACAAAAAACCTATTCTCTCTAAATCTGACAATTCAAAATACTCTTTTCTTCGTCAGGATAATTTTAAATTCGCCGACGGACGAATTTATGAATTCGCTCGTCGTTGCCTGGGTGGTCGCCATTTACCTATTCCGGAGTGTCAGTTCCCGGATGTTAATGTTTCCCGTGTAAAGCATACAGATAGATTAATATAAAAGGCTACAGGTCGGATGCCATTTTGATTCAACGAGCTCACTGGTAGACGCTTCAAGACATAATGCATTAAAATAAGAAATTGACATAATGAAAGGACCCTTATGAAGATCACTTCACGAGTTTTAAAACAAGTTGGATGTTTACATTCTGCTAAAATAGTAAAAATAGGAGAGTTTCCAGGGGAAAGTTGGCCGTTTGTGGCAAGTTCTGGAACAGAAAAGCAAGGTGTTCACATCCCTGACCAGATTACGTGCTATCTAGCATGTTTTTTTCGACACAATTAAAAAGCATTCAAACCGGGATTCAGGCATTGTACTTTAGGATTGTAGTAAGATATTGATCGGGCAAGTGAAAGATGGATTAGCGAGGATTAGCACATATACAATAGCCATGGTATGTGAGCTGATGACAGCATCGCTTTTCAAGTTTGGTAAATGATGGCATAATGTAGGCTCCTTGTTCCAGAAATTTGCCACAAATGCCACCCCCCCCCTTGTTTTAAATTTTATATTCGTTTTTAATTTGTTTTTACAGAATGTACAACATCCAAATTGTTTTCAAATTAGTGGAAGTGCATGTCAGTAGGTCATTTTCAGAGTTTTTGTTTCATGCCATTATGTCCCTTTAATGCTTACCAACCATTATGCGTAAGACTTACAGCAGATTAAAAATAGCACTTTCTCTGATTCTTTGGCGAACCCTCGGTTAAATGATCCTAACTTCTTAAGACACCCAAGAACATCGTCCAGGCATGTGGTTTGTTCAAAAAGTTGACCGTCCGCAAGATCAGACAAGATGTGTTTGCAGATTTTTTAATAGGGCCTCCAAATAGCGTGGGCTATCGTATGTCGTAGTTGCTATGACGAGTGTGACTTTTTTAACACAGAGTAGTGTGCAACACAGCGTCCGCCAACTCGATCTATCGTCACTTCCAAATCTGACATGATAGTGACATACAAGGTCTTTGACCCTCACTCACCTCAATCTGACAATGCAAAAACATTAACCATCGTCAATTTGGCAAATCTGACGTTGCTAAACCTTAATGATAATCGTTGTAAGACCATTGCATCATAATCCCGCACGCGCACACCTGATATTTTAAAAAACATTACGAGAATACCGTAAAATCTGACATTGCAAAAAGACTGACAACTACCACTACTCAAATTTGACATCTCAACGCTACCATTCACCATTGTACACGCAAACAATAACTTATTACTTCATATCTGAAAATGAGACACAGGACATTGAAAGAGAAGCTTAATCTCTTAACGACCACACTTAACATAATTACGTCAAATGATGAAACATCACTGACCACCAAGATTGGAATTTTATCATTTTCGGACGTGATTTCAATCAATCCTCTTGGATAAGAAGTTGCTAGAGGAATGGGGTTAAAGAGCTGTAGATATAATCTAGTGCTCTTTTTGTCCCCTCTACTTCCTATACTTTTCTCATTACCATCATTGCTGTTGCTATGGTTATGGTTATGGGTTGTGGAAGTTTAAAATCATATCTAAAACATTGACAATTATCACGTCCAAACCGACATTTCAAAAAGGCTAACCATCATCACTTCAAATTTGATAGCGCAAAATCATTAATCATCACTTTAACTCCAACTTTGTTAAGACATTGACCATCATCAAATCAAATCTGACATTGCCAAAACACATTGACATCATCCCTTCCAACTATAACATTATAAAATACATTGACTCAACTCTTCAAAATCTTAACGGAGTATGAACTTTACAATACAAATTTACCATCGTTGCAAATCTGACATTGCAAAAAGAATCACCCGCTATCACTTGACATCTGACAATGCAATACATGACCATCATTACTTCAAAGCTGACATTGCAAACAATGTTGATGTTGACGACCAGCAAACCTGATATTGCAAAAAAAATTGATGACCATTATCACTTCAAATCTGACATTGCAAAACAATTTTCCACCAGTTCAAATCAACACATTTGAAAAACACATTGACTATTATCGCTTCAAATCTGATATTGCAAAAAAAATTGATGACCATTATCACTTCAAATCTGACATTGCAAAACACATTGACTATTATCGCTTCAAATCTGATATTGCAAAAAAAATTGATGACCATTATCACTTCAAATCTGACATTGCAAAACACATTGACTATTATCGCTTCAAATCTGATATTGCAAGACAATATTGACCACCATAACTTCACATTTAACATTTTAAAGGTGCCTGTTCCGATTTATGTGTATTGTGTTCTCTACTTTATATGAGAGTCTGACACTTGCACATACACCCCATCAAGTACCGTGGGAAACAAACTTGCGGTTTTGATGGTAGACGCAATAATGCATGTTGCAAAGCCCTATTCAATACTGTGCTAATATTGATGGTTAACCACTAAAACGGCGTTTTTTGTTTTTTTGTTTATATCTTGGGAATGAAGTGGATTTGAGGGCTCGAATTTCAGGACGACAATGAGAAAAATACGACCTTTCATCTGATATTAAAATCGATACTACTTCCGGGTAATTCAGGGAGGTCCCAAAGACGATCGGAACACGCACCTTTAACGGGCTCTGCAGCTGTGGTGACTATACGGATAGAAAGCTCGACTGATTAGTGTGATAATCAACAGATAGACAGCTGGTTAGAGCTGAAATACTTTAAATGATGAATAATACTTTGTAGGCAATTATATAGATGAGTAGTAGTCGTGGTTAGATGTGCTTCAAACTAGGTAATCTCCTTTTAGTCTCCAGTTTAATGAAGTCAGCTTGTTATGTAAATTACATGGTGAGTAAAAAACGAAACCCAAATTCAAACGCGTCTATTTCGTGTTTTTCAAATACAGGGTGTAGTATACACAAAATTGATCATGATTGTGTCCACTATTTTGAATTTTCAAATAACATATATCTAACATATGTGGTATCATCAAAAGCATATTTTATTAATTTTAATTTGCTGCAAGATAATTCAAATCAGTTAAACATAGGCCAGGGTACAGTCTTTTGAATCAAGTAGTCAGCTTTTCCCCATTCACGGATTCCCATTTGAATGCACGACGGCCAACTAAGCAAATGATTCAACAAATTATGATAAGGGTATGTCTATGTTTATGGTCAAATAAAGTGTATCTTAAAGGTGTAAAAGCCAGTGATAAAAGTTCAAGTTTTATTTGAAACACTTTTATCAAGATGTGGCATATTTTTGGTCTACAAATATAGACAATACTTTACACCTTAAAAGCTTGTCACCGATATCTGTTCTTTTGTATGGTATGATTCATTCAACTCCCCAGAAAATGATACTTGTATCGAGTTACTCTATTTTCCAAATGATATTTATGAGTGTTGAGAATGTAAAAACGTTAAGACGACATCGATGGTAAATTGTGACTGAATTTTGTGGGTTAAATAGCGTCACATTTATTCTGCAGTCAATAAATAGCTATATTTTCTTCTGGACACTAAACTTCGCTGAACGCCGTTCATTTTAATGTGAATCCTGGACAGAGCGCAAAACCGCCTACTTTATTCAAACGACTGTAGCTCTATCTATAGCTAACCGATGTGAATGATCTTTGCCGTAAATTCAAGAAAATGAACTAAGCTTTCAGTGATATCCCATATGTAAGATATGTGTTACTTCAAAATTCAAAATGGCTGACACAATCAGGTCATTTGTTTTACTCACCTTGTATGTAGTGACAAATTTAAACGTTACTTATACAATTTATAAACAACCTTTACAGTGGACTTTTTGTGTCGCCTGCACTAGTCCAGGGAGTACAAGTTTCGGTTAACTTTTTGTTTTCAAATTGCTCGTGCATAGCGCATGGACACCTTAACTCCAATCGCCACCAAGCTCATGTCATAAGTGCACCGTAGTGAAGTGCATGTCACGGTAGGGTTAAAGGTCAGTCATACTAGGTTAAAGGTCATTAGAGGTCATTTTGTGCAGAAAGTGAAGGAAAGGTGAATGGAGAAAGTGGTTCGAGAACGGGCTTGTTATGAGCAGTCGATAACGGATTAGGTTTAGCCTAACTTTAACGCTAGACATCAGGTTAAGTTTATTTTTAGAGTTAGAGCTACAGTTAGGAATACAGCGTTATGTGGTTAGTAGATTTAAAGGTGGGCGACCCCGATGCACACCTGACCCCCCCCCCCTTTACTTCAGAAGAAAGTTCATATTTTTCTCATTACTACAGGCCCAGGAAATTAATTAACACACATACACACACATACTGCCCTGAGGGCCAATTTAGTACACTTTTTGTGTTTCTACTTTCCAAAAGGCTGGGCCGATTCAATTCATTGTAATCAGATATATTTAGTAATATGCTTCATGTGATGGAGAAAAAGAAAAATCATGTGAAAAATCGGACCATAATCGGCTCACCCACCTTTAAGTGTCAATAAGAGCAAAATTTGACATGTTAATTTTGAAATTAACTGACTGATTGTGGACTTAAACAAGGCTATTAAAGGAAGGTACTTATAAAATATACACCGTGTAAACAAAAATCATCCTATTGTGTCTTTGTTGACTTGGTAAGAAATATTTTCGTTCTTTGCTTCATTCATTATGGATCTTATAGGGGGCAAGCAAGCATATACTCAAATAGGTCGTTTCCACTAGCAAGCTGGTAGAAAAGAGCGACAACACACACCCTGTGAGTCAAAAAGGACTCCGTAATCGGACGTCCGGAGTATGAAAAACGGACGTCATGCACATTAATAAGGTAATTTGATTAGGTTTTATTTATATGCCTCTAACAGTGGTAGATTTGCCTGCACAGAAGTATAACTTGCATAATTCAAAACAAATAATACGCTTGCGCGGCTTTTTCAAATATACACACAATTATATGGAGCCGCACGTGAATGAATCCAGTTAGACGAAACTGTTTAGGATACTTCAATGAAACGGTGGTATCTTTCGAACGGAACCATTTTGTTTTATTCCTCATAAAGATAGCTACACTGTTAGAAAAAATTGTTCATAAATTTGCAGCTTGGAATTTGACAGATCTGTTAGACTTTGCTGTCAAATTTGAATCTATCTTTTGTCGATATTTAAAACATGAAAAATACAAAAAACTTAAAAAAAAAAAAAAAAAAAAAAAAAAAAAAAAATACATACAATTATCAAGGTAGATTTATATTTTTAATCCCGTAAAATTACGATCTAGTTAACCGCCATTTCAAGGAAGAATCCACGCTGCCAATATTATAGGACAACCGTCAATTTACATACGGTGTAAAACCATTTAATCGCGATTTTTTCGGATTTGCCATCTTTTTCGCAACATATACATTGTGCTTTTGTCACATTCGCCATTAGTTGCTTTCTTTCCAAATATCCATATTTCATACGACAGCTGTGAATTACTGTTGTTTAGTGGTATTGTCCGCTACCATGTCCACACCCATTTTCACTAACAAGCAGGAAATCTGTATGCTACTTGATGCTATACATATTTGTGCTACAACACAGTTGAAGTCCACTAAATTAAGTTGTGTCAAAACAAGTGGTCATTATATACGGAGTTATTCGGTCCACTTTTGTGGGAAAGTAATCCACGTGCGCCGAAACAACATCAAACGACATGAGAACAAAGTCAAAGAACAACCATCGACGAATAACAATTGCGCCTTGCAGAGGTACTCGTATTTAGGTTTGAATAGCGGCAAAAAAACTACCAAAAAATTCCCAAAGAAATGTCAAAATAACTTACTATGGTGCTGGAGTTCCAGCAGATGTAGATATTGTGACCACAAAAGAAGAACACTAAAACAATACCATTATTTGAGAAATAACTCTCTATAAAATCCTTAGAATCCAACTTCCAGCGTCTTGTAAGATTGGATAGTTCTTTACGAAAGACAAATATAAATATTATAATCCAGAAGACAAACTTACTTGAGAAGTCACTCTCGCTAAACCCGATTCATTGGGTCTACGTCGCGCTAGTGGTCTGGAATACTAAACTTCTCCGGGATATCAAATACTTTTTCAATGTTTTTTTTCAGACGTTGGGTTCTGCGGACCTGAATGGGAAGCCCCTTTTGACCTTCCTTCTTCCTGCGGTCAGGCGTTCTCTCGTCATCAATGAGATAGGTGTTATCTGGTCATGTTTGAAATCATCGTAGAATTCTTCCGGGCCGGCCCTCTATAAGCATTGGGGTGGGGACGGTTGCGTACCTTGCTCTAATAACGTGTATTTATTTGCTGTGCAGGGGGCTGTTCTCGCATTGATGAGAAATTATACTAATCCACAACGATATCCCAAGGTCGTTGTCGCAGACTCAGAACTGCGCAATGGTTTCTTTCGATTGAGAGATACTGCGTAAGAGATGATCTTTCAAGTGGGCAGAGGAAAGGACTCGTGATTCACTAATTTGCTCGAAAATCCGATCCGTGGGGGCACAAGAGATTGTGTTCAAACTCAGGAAGTACTTTTTATAGGCCTACCTAAGGAGATTAGGCCGTACCTGAAGGTCAATTTCAGGTGAGATTAGGGGGAAAAGCTGACATCTTATGACTAGAGCAGAAACTGATCAAATTTATTACACTTCTTTAAGGGTGTGTTATATAATTTTATTGTGGTGCTATTTTCCTCTCAAATTTTGACCGTGTGATTCTCAATCGTATTGAGCAAAGAGAAAATAGTGGGGGTTTCCATAAGGTGACACCCCCCTTCTTTCTGACACCCGTTATGAATTCGGAAACATTATACGGAATAAAACACGCGGTTTATGTGGTTTATTTCCGTTAGGTTTGCCGAATTCATAAGGGTGTTAGAAAGAAGGGTGTCACTTATGGAAAACACCCAAAAACAGTTTTGGTAATGATTATGGCAAAGTAAAAAATAACTCAGAAGTTAGGCTGGCAACGTTTTAAATATTCAATTCAATACCAAATATCAAACATTAAAATAGTCGACCAATTTAGCTTATCATACACCTAATTCACAATCAATGAAGATTGACTTCAATACCAATCAATAAAATACACGTTATGCTATCAACGTTTTAACTTAGCAGATTGTAACCTAATTGATGAATTTCAGATCCCAGTCTTCAAACGTGAGGCAAAACAACTCAAAACCTTTTAAGAAATAATCGCTACCTCATTCCAAACTAGAAAAGCGATTGGTTGTAAATCAAAATGAAGCTTCCCCGGGACAGTGAAGAAATTTTTTTCAAAAAGGATAGGACTTCCTACGCGGAATTATTTAGGTTTTTGAAAGCTGTTTTGGCATCTTTATCATCAGTCGCATTACCGAGACTTGGCATGGTCTAGCTTGTTCTACAAAGTCAAGGAATTCGGTTACGAAAATCAAGGCCAATGAGTACAGGGAGAGAAACAGTGGCTTTACCGATTAGCCGATACGGCACACTTAAAACATTATTTTTGGGTAAACTCGGTAAATTGATACCGGCTAAATTAGGTGTAGGACCACAAAAATTGAATAAGATATTTATAATGCCCTGTCTCGGTCGGAATGTCACATGTTGTTTATCTATATATTAGCAGAGCTTGGAACAAGTTCCATGTTAGATACCTCTCGCGCGATTTTAGTATGCCAATAGTTTTTACCATTGCACTATATGTTCAGATTATATAACTCTAGCGCGATTTTACGTGCAGTAAGTTGGTACCATTGCACTATACTATTGCACTGTGGTAAGAATACAGTGAAATCGTATATAAAAACAATATTGAATCGATTTCGTGCCCATAGTAAAAATATATCACTTTGACAAATTTGGATGTTCCATTTCACTCGCATGCGGCTCGTGAAATAGAAAGCCCAAAATTTGTCCTCTTGCTATATTTTACTATTGCACTAATAGGCAGTCAATTTTTGTATATTGTAATCCTCCCATCTACCTCCCTCACTACTACTTGCGTTACGCCCATGCTATCGGTAAAGAGTATTACTATTGAATACTTGACAGGCAATATCTGTTTATTTAGCTGTATCACAGAGATTCTTGTAATGTCATGTGAGTATACAAAATACTAACTAATGCAATTGATGGAACATTTCCATGACTTGAAATAAGGATTTTCCATTCAACACTCAACATTGGTGGATTTTCGTGAGTGCAGAGTATTGTTCATACATCAATTAATTTATCCGAATTTTTTCCTGTATTTTGCTCTTTCGTGACAAACGATATTCAATTTTGGATAAAATGATTGAAACCGTGCATTAGTATTTCCCTATAAAAGAACATGCTGGGAAAATAGGTCAAACAGGAGATAATACATATGTTCTCGAGAACATGTTTGTCGGTTACAGCGTTTTTGTTACGGATGACAGAGGGTGAGACAAAAAGCGGAACCTAAATATAAAGATACCGTATTCCATATGAAAAAATCTTTAAAACACCAAAATTAATTATGAAGTCCATTTTAAACTACTCTTGAATGAGAAAATGAATCCAATCGTTCTGTCCGTTATAAATTTGTAACTTTATTCAAATTAAATCATCCTGAAATCAGTTTTGTCCAAAAATGCAATTAATTGTATGTTCTGATTATTTTGAGCAACAAAGAAAATGACACAAATACATGTTCAACTGCATTGGAACAACAAAGTAAATGACACAAATACTTGTTCAACTGTATTGGAACAACAAAGTAAACGACACAAATACTTGTTCAACTGTATTGGAACAACAAAGTAAACGACACAAATACTTGTTCAACTGTATTGGAACAACAAAGTAAACGACACAAATACTTGTTCAACTGTATTGGAACAACAAAGTAAATGACACAAATACTTGTTCAACCGTATTGGAACAACAAAGTAAATGACACAAATACTTGTTCAACTGTATTGGAACAACAAAGTAAATGACACAAATACTTGGTCAACTGTATTGGAACAACAAAGTAAATGACACAAATACTTGTTCTACTGTATTGGAACAACAAAGTAAATGACACAAATACTTGTTCGACTGCATTAAAACAACAAAATGACACAAATACTTGTTAGACTGCATTCAACTGTATTGGAACAACAAAGTAAATGACAGAAATACTTGTTCACCTGTATTGGAACAACAAAGTAAATTGACAGAAAATACTTGTTCAACTGTATTGGAACAACAAAGTAAATGACACAAATACTTGTTCACCTGTATTGGAACAACAAAGTAAATGACACAAATACTTGTTTGATTGCATTGAAACAACAAAATGACACAAATACTTGTTCGGCTGCATTGAAACAACAAAATGACACAAATACTTGTTCGACTGCATTGAAACAACAAAATGACACAAATACTTGTTCTACTACATTGAAACAACAAAATGACACAAATACTTGTTCGACTGCATTGAAACAACAAAGTAAATGACACAAATACTTGTTCAACTGTATTGGAAAAACAAAGTAAATGACACAAATACTTGTTCAACTGTATTGAAACAAAGTAAATGGCACAAATACTTGTTCAACTGTATTGAAACAACAAAGTAAATGGCACAACACTTTGTTCAACTGTATTGGAACAACAAAGTAAATGACACAAGTACTTGTTAAACTTCATCATCCGATAAGTTGGTCATTTCACTTTATGGACTAACTTTTAAACTGTTAGTTTATGGCTGAATTTTAAATGCCAGGTAACTTTCATTAACCAATCCTTGTCAACACCAGTCCCACTTTAAATGTAAAATTTGCACTCTAATGTCATCTATGAGTGGGATTTACCATTGATTTTTATATGTTTTCTTTTCTTCCTGGGCTATGCTGACTAATTAGGCAAAATATACTTAATCATTACGATCAATTAAGGACTAACGAATGATCAGCAACATAATAACCATTTTTAAATGGAATCTTGCACTCTATCAGTGCATTACTCACTTAAATATTAAAGCAGATAGACTATGACAACTGCATTAAACTAATGTACTCGTCATGTGAGTGCCAACAAGTCGTAACTACATTTTTGGCTAAATTGGGTTTATATAAAATATAAATAGTAGGTCATTCCCATAATTTTGATATACATTTGAGGTCAACAGTCTCATTTTAATTGCAGTTTTATTAAGCTAAATAGGCCTATTAGGTGTAGATACGAATTTGTTTCCCGCAAAATTGAATTTATGTCGAGTGCAACAAAGTCGTAACTGTACATTTTAAAACTACAGTAATAGTTCTTACCACAGGTAGACAAGAGACTGGATATTTCATTAACTCATTATCCCATTGTGAGATAGGCCAGCGCACACACGCAAGTGTTGAAAAAAAAAACCATATGCGATTTGGCCGGATTCGAACCGGTGACCTCCGTATTACTAGTTACGGCGCACTAACCAACTGAGCCACAAAGAATGGGTTGGTAGAAGAACGACAGATATCATCTATTAGGTGTTAGGTTCGAAAGGCTTTCTTCGCTTTCCTAGCGGATAGCACAGAACGGTATATTTACATATACAATTTATATTTGTTTTGAAAGTTACTACTTTTAGTTCTCCAGGTAAGGACAAGGATGGATATTTATATTAATCTTTTCCTTGAAGATGGCCAGCGCACACAAGTGTTGAAAAAAAATATGCCTTGTCCGATTCGAACTGGCAACCTCCATATTACTAGTTACTGACAACGGCGCTCTAACCAACTGAGCCACAAGACTGTTTTGGTAGAAGACGACAGATATCATCTATAGGATTTAGGTTCGAAAGGTGTTCTTCGCTTTCCTCGGAACAGCATCAGAACGGTATTTTACATATACAATTTATATTTGTTTTAAATTTTAACTACTTAGTTCTCCAGGTAACCAGGATGGATATTTATATTAATCTTTCCCTGGAGATGGGCTCAGCGCACGACAAGTGTGAAAAAAAACATATGCACTGTCCGGGATTCGAAACTGGCGGACCTCCATATTAACTAGTTACGGACGACGGCGCTCTAACCAACTGAGGCACAAATACTGGGTTGGTAGAAGAACGTCAGATATCATCTATAGGAGGTGTTAGTTCGAAAGTGTTCTTACTTCGCTTTCCTAGCGGATAGCATCATAACGTTATATTTACATATACAATTTATATTTGTTTTGAAATTTTAACTACTTATTCTCCAGGTAGACAAGGATGGATATTATTAATCTTTCCCTGATATGGGCAGCGCACACATTGTTTAAAAAAAAACCCCATATGGGGCTGGCCGGATTTCCGAACCGGAGACCTCCGCATTACGATTACGACGCTGCTAACAACTGAGCCACACGACTGGGTTGGTAGAAGAACTACAGATATCATCTATAGGTGTTAGGTTCGAAAGTGTTTCTTCGCTTTCCTAGCGGAATAGCATCAAACGTAATATTTCCATATACAATTTATATGTTGTTTTGAAATGTTAACTCCTTAGTTCTCCAGTAGACAAGGATGGATAGTTATTAATCTTTCCTGGAGAATGGCCATCGCACAAGTGTTGAAAAAAAAACCCATATGTCGCTTGGCCGATTCGAACCGCGGAACGCGCCGGCGACCTCCGTCTTACTAGTTACGGCGCTCTAACCAACTGAACCACAAGACTGGGTTGTTTAGAAGAACGACAGATATCATCTATAGGTTTTAGGGTTCGAAAGGTGTTCTTCGCTTTCCATATCGATAGCATCAGAACGGTATATTTCCATATACATTTCATATTTGTTTTGAAATTTTAACTACTTAGGTTCTCCAGGTAGACAAGATGGATATTTATTAATCTTTCCCTGGAGATGGCCAAGGCACACAAGTGTTGAAAAAAAAACCCATATGGGCCTTGGTCCGGATTCGAAACCGGCGACCTCCGTATTACTAGTTTTACTGCTCTAACCAACTGACCACAAGACTGGGTGGTAAAAAACGACATCTATCATATATAATGTGTTTAGGTTCGAAAGGTGTTCTTCGCTTTCCTAGCCGAATAGGATCAGAACGGTATATTTACATATACACTCCTATCTTTATATTTGTTTGAAATTTTAACTACTTAGTTCTCTCCAGGTAGACAAGATGGATATTTATTACTCTTTCCCCTGGAGATGGCCAGCGCACACAAGTGTTGAAAAAAAACCATATGCGCTGGCCGGATTCGAACTCGGCGACCTCCGTATTACTAGTTCGGCGCGCTAAACCAACTGAGCCACCAGACTGGGGTGGTAGAAAAACGACCAGCTATCAGTATTTAGGTGTTAGGTTGGAAAGGTGTTCTTCGCTTTCCTAGCGGATCAGTATCAAACGGTATATTTACATATACAATTTATATTTGTTTTGAAATTTTAACTACTAGTTTTCCCCAGGTAGACAAGGATGGATATTTATTAATCTTCCCTGTAGATGGCCAGCGCAACACAGTGTTGAAAAAACCCATAAGGCGCTTGGCCGGATTCGAACCGGCGACCTCCGATTACTCTAGTACTACGACGACGGCGCCTTAAACCAACTATAGCCACAATACTTGGTTTGGTAGAAGACGAACACAACCAATATCATCTATAGTTCTTAGATATCAAGAAAATGTGTACTTCGCAATTTCCTAACGGATAGCATAAATACAGAACGGTATATCTAACATAAACAAATTTAGTACTTTGTGTTTTCGAAATTTAACTACTTAGTTCTCCAGAGACAAGGATGGATATTTATTAATCTTTCCCTTGAGATGGCAATCTCACACAAGTGTTGAAAAAACCATATGCGCTTGGCCGGAATTCCCTGATAGATGATATCTGTCGTTCTCCTACCACCCAGTCTTGTGGCTCATTTGGTTGCTATCCCAGGAAAGCGAAGAACACCTTTCGAACCTAACACCTATCTATTGATATCTGTCGTTCTTATCTACCAACCCAGGTCTCATTTTTTTTAATCAAAAGTGCATTTTTCATTTTTAAACCATATAATGCTAATTTTGGCACAACACCTTAATATTGATTTCCTGTTGATTGCAACAAAGTCTAACTGGTAGATACGACTTTGTTTTGCACACACGGGATATTATGTGTGTAGTTGCGCCACTTTAATTAGCTAATTACTTCTTCTTAATTAGTCGACTTAAGTCCAATAAAATATTATATTTAAAAAAATCGAAAAGTCACAAAAGAATGAAACAAAAAATGCATCTTCCTGTAAAATCATGAAAATGTAGATACGACTTTGTTGCACATCACAGACGATATCCTTGATCAATCCATATAAGGGCTACGAAAGAATCTATGATAATCTTTGGTAAGTGTAACTTGTTATGTAAAATAGATATAGAGACGATTTTTAACCTTGAGTGTATGATACCCAGGTGTCTCCAAAAAAATGGAGACAAAATTCCGATAGTTTGGTAACGTTCACGAAAAAAAATGTTCTTCTTCTTCTTAATTTTTAGCTAGAACGGGTATTTACTAACCTTACTTTGTGACAAATGTCAGATTTAAGATGTGAGATACACAGATTTGAAGTTAGGCATGTCAGAAGACTCTGGTTTTGCCGATTTGTGGGATTAAATGTCCAAATGACCTACGTGTTACATTACTGTTTTGACTTGTGTTTGGTTCAAAAAGATTGTCGTAGTGGTTCCAAGTGTTTTCGAAGGTTACGGTTTCCACCAAATCGGTAAAAATGGTTCCACAACATAATTTACACATTATCGTATCTCAAAATTTCGAAATTGATAAGACTCATTCTTTTTTACCAAGCAAGGCCTTTAAAATCTTTTTTTTAAGATGACTAAAACATGTTCTTTAATTTTTTAAAGTTAGACTCTCCGGTTTTCCGTTTTTGTCTTTTTTACACACGGACTTCAGTAGCTATACTAACTATAGACCCATTACAGTATTCTGGCCAAGTCTCTCTGACAACACATTTTTGACAGGAAGGTATTATATAAAGATTGTTCTTCCTCGCAGGAGGTGCCACGTTTGTGGGACTAACTGACATTCCTGGCACGAAAATTGATAACCTTCACTTTTTGCTTCCGCGACAGGCATAAAGTTATTCTGGCTACAATTAAGAGGAAATTAGTTGCCTCCGGTTTAGCCTTCTCTTACATGGAAAGTCAGCCGATCATGGTGTCAAGACCATACGTACGCAGACAATTAGCTTGATCAAGGCTGTCTGTCTGAGAAACCGACAAACTTGCGATTTATTTTTCACACTGTATTGTATTAGACATTATTCTCCATTATTTTGAACCTTGTGTTTTCATCATTTTGCAATAAGTTCTTTAGTATTGAAGGGCATAAAAAATAAATTGGTTACGCTCCCTGGTGGTCTTTTATCACACAAGATCCAGGAACCTACTAGTCTAGGTATAAAACCACAAATACCTGTTGTGGTCAGGTGCCGTGGTTGTGCTACTCAAGGCAACAGCCTTGGTTAAATTGCTTTGTGGGTTTTATCTTCCCTTTATAAAACTTCTATTTAATGATTGTAAATGCGAGAGAAAGGCTGACAGATTGAACAAAGCGCTCTACCCGAGTTGAACTTGCTAGTGGAAGTATGGAACATAGGCCAGGTTAAATTGGAGACTTAAAATTAGGTGCTTGATAGAGTAATGATATTGTTATATTTTAATAAGAATATGTTCCACTCCTCTAATGATTTCTGCATAATATGATCTGTGAAACTATTTGTATTCAGAGGTGTGCACCAATGAATGAAGTCGAACAAGGGTAGCAGACAATGGGCACACCCGTTCAAAATGCACGAGCTTTAACAGTGTGCACACGTGTGCAAATACACGTGCTTTAACAGAGCCAATTTGATAATCATCTTTGCAAGACTGGGTAAACCTTTGAGGAGAAAGGGGAAGAGGAGTAGCAGTGTTAGTGGTAGAGGTAGTGGTTGTGATAGTGGTAGTGGTCGCGGTAGTGGTAATGGTAGTGGCTATGGCAGTGGCAATGCATGATGGTCGGTGGCCGGTGGCAGTGGCAGCGGCAGCATAACACACTCGGACGCATACTCAACTGTCAATAGCTTTTGAAGGAGCTAAAATTGACCTTATCCAAGTCTTCATTTATCACGAATGAGTCTCATCATGATGTGGGGAATTAAAGCATTTCAAGAACTCATTTCAAGTAAAATTTATATTGAAATATGTTCGAATTAACGGCCTAATATGTTCGAGTTATACCTAATATCTTTGTTTTTTCTTTGCTTTTTACGACCCCCTAGGGCCTCCAGGCCTACCCCATATCAACTTTTGCATGTATTTCATGATTTGTTGATCTCAAGAAAACACCCAAAGGTCAAAAGAACTGGCAACTATGTCGCTTGGAAACATCCATCTAGTGTTGGGATCAGCAGTCACATCTAAGTGCTGAGAAAAGCAACAGTAGTTACCGAAATATCCTCAAGTAAGTGAACAAGTTTGGATCAGAAGTTAGAACCGTTTTTACAAATTTATGGTACATTTTAGTATGGCTCTAAAACTCTCTGTTTATATAAACTGGCAAATTATCATCATTTAGAGCTGAAACCACGTGAAAATTCGATATTACAACCTTTTTAGCGCAAAAAATTGGTGTTTCGCCTATTTTCTGTGGAAAATGATTTTGGTATCAATGAAAAGCATCTGGGGCTTAATAACGAATTCCCGAGGGGTGGTGACCACCCTCTGCTTGGTAAACCGTATTAGAAAGAAAGGGTTTGCTATAGTAGATTTCAAATTGAGTGAGACCTTATTAAAAGTTTTAGATCTGTCCATTCACCATGAGAGGGAACAAGATTTATTTTAACACTTAAGTGCCTTTTTCACTCACGTTGGTGCCTAACGGGGGGTTCCCCCAAGGAAACCACTTTCCCGATGGAATTTTCAAATAAAACTCAAACCACCTTTGAGGGGGCATAAGACAAGGCCAAAGGTGCAATATAAATGAGTTCCGGTTTATCGTCTGGAAATTAGAGGCAAATCATTGTTTTCGAAATGCGTCAAAATCGCTCAAAAAGTAACGTGATGTTTACGCGGCCCTGCTTCCACAGCATACACATTGCAAATCATTTTGATGTTTATATCTGCTCTAGAAGGACCAATTTACATATATTTAACACAAATATTACCATTTTGTACATTCTTGTATTTTTTGTGGGGCCAGTCGTATTTGCCATAGGTTTGCAGCGCAGTCGCTCGATGATGGAATCGCTTCTTTTCAGCACATAGAGGGTTAATTATTTTTTCTGATTATGTAATTAATTTTGTTTCATACATATGAACATACATAAGCAGAACAATATTTCTGGCAACAGGGTTTGCTAATTTTTATTTTTAAAATCACACTCCCGTTGGTGCCTAAGGGGGGGATTTCCTAGGGACCCAAGCTAATTATCTCATTAACAGGCGAGAAATTTTAGTAAATTTTTTATGGCAAGAAGCGCGTCGATAAGCGCACAATTACAAAAAAATAGAGTTCGAAAATATTTTTCACGAGTGAGAAATCGCCGAAAAACAAATCTTGGGTACTATGGACCCCCCCCCCTTAGGCACTTAAGTGTTAATGGCCACAGGTAAAAAACTCATATCAATGTACATTAATATAGCTATGTCTGTATGAAGATTGTATTTTACTCAAGTCTTACTTTAAAGATTCAACCAGGTGTTTCAATCAAAGTATCAGGATGAAAACATCAGCAATTATTTAATTAAACCTTGTTATTTGAATTTTCCTTCCAACCCGCACTGTGCCAGCGTGGAAGGGTAGGCCTTAATCCAACATGGTAACATGTTGAGGCTTTCGTTCTGCAGTGGACTGATAGAGTTGATGATGAATGAAATAATGAAAATGTTATTTGAACACTGGTTACCTTTGACACTGCAAAATAGTATTCCTTGTCACAGTATATGACAAATAATGCATTCTTAATATATCAATACACACATAACACAACTATTTTTTCATTTAGCCATCCAACTTTGTAAGAGATTATCACAAAGCGGATTATGGGTTCACCACTTTCCAGTAAGCCGATTCTATTGTGTCACTTTGTACAATAGCCACAATATGTTTTGTAATGGTAACAAAAGCCCAGTCTCCACATGACCAAGGATTGAACCCTCGCATCAACACCACCTCCATTAAAACATGCAAGAAGTCTCACTAAATTTGAAATCTGCTATAGTCGCGTATCTAGTTTTAGTTTAGATACATTTTCGGAGTTACAAGGGCGGGCATTTTTATTCCAAATTACTGACTTCTCAGTAAGCCTGGGAACAATGTTTCTCTTTTGGGATCCAGCCTGCCAGTAAATATCACATAATCCTAAATCCAATGTTGTTTGTTGTTGCATAGTAATGATCATTGTAAGCCATTACAACTAATAAGGATTTATTGATGTGCTGACCACCCAGGATGTGATTAATCTTGGCTTAATCCTCATTAATTATAGTTTACAATGGCATAGTGTTACGAATGGATTATGTTGCATTTACTGGCAACCTATATACAAAAAGGGACACATGTAGGAAGATATATATTATGATTTGGCCGACTGAACACTAAAAGTATTAACGGAGTTGGCCCATATTTCCAGAAAGTTATTTAACGCGATTTTAAACTAAGCGAACGACTGTGAGTTAAATGTACCGCTACAATTCCAGAAAGGAGTTTCGCAATTTTAACTTCGCTAATGCAATTTTAACTCCCCTAAACTTAAATGCAATTTTAACTCCCCTAAAATGCATCTAAATTTAAATCAGGTACGGAGCTAGTTTAAGAAGTGTTTTAGTGTGTGCTTCGTCAAGTGCACAGTTACTACACTGTCCAATTTGACAGCAGCAAAGGCGCATATCATTACTGCCCAGTTGGTGTGGTACCTTTAAAGCTACGGAAAACCGTAATACACCATGAGCGCTCAACCATTATTAGCACGATAGAGTCTGTTGTACACTTATCTTAGCGTCTATTAAATATATATTTAATACAAGTAATTTACTTGTGTTAAAGGATTCTGTTTAAAGACACTTCAGTGATTCACCTGATACAGTTACTTCAGGTTGAAATAGTTCTAAAAGAAAATCTTTGAAATTTGCAGGAATAGCTTAAAAGTTAAGGGTTAAGTCTGTACAATTCTCTTAAGTTATTTTTCCAACTGATATTCATGTCCATTCAATTACGTGTTGTAGTAAGTTTCCGTACGGACATTAATGATTAAAATATTCCATGATTTGGGTTCAATCACTTGCAGGGTATATTAATTAGGATACCTATACTTGTTACAGACATGCAAGAATCTGTTTTTTATATATTTTTTTCAATTTTCTGATTTAGCAAATCACTGATAGTGCATTTAAGTAAGCAAATGGTTAAAAATATTTAAACGCGTTTTGCTTAAACCTTATTTTAAGCTAAAAATTGTGTTGAGCTAAACAAGTTTCTGTAATACGGGTCGTTGTTTTCAAAGTCAAATACCATTGTTTGATTCACTGCTTTGGTTACTTATCCTTTGTTATCGGTCGCGTAGCGACAGTATATTACTTTTACTCGGGCCATTTTGGGGCCGCTTTTTGTTCGCGGATCTCCGTAAATGTCGTTCAATTTCGGCCGGTGAAAATGGTACGTGCAAATCACTGTCATGCTGGTGTTTAACCCCCTAGAAATTGTCGGTGTAATTCTTTAGCTTAAAGTTTTTTATGTAAAAAACGGTGTTTTTGTAAAATTTGTTTGTTTTTATTTAAATGGAAAGTTTGGTTTTGTTTACTGGATTTTGAAGTATGTACGAGATCAGCTATCACTGCTTTAAAGATGTATCTGAAAATTGCGCTTTTTAGAGAGCGGATTTTGTTTAAAACCGCGTATATGTGTAGTGAAAATAAATATTGCTGCCAAAAAAGGAAATCAGGGACGGTTGATTTCCCCCGATTCCCCTCAGGCGATTTGTAACGTAGGGTAGTTGGGTAAGTACACCGTGGTAAGAGCGGTAGCTCGAGGTTACTCGAACTGGACACTCCATATTGCGCCCGGGCAATGTCAAGCTAAATAGCGGGGGGTTACATGGAAGAGCTTTTTGACGAAATTAACCAATGATATCATTGTTGCAGCGCCCGTAACACTAGCGAAACGTTACACAGCTAATTAGCGCCTGAAACGTTTACCATACCTCAATGGCTCTGTCCCTCTGTCCATTGATTTATTAAAATAGGATCTGTTGGTATGGGATCGAAATCCACTTTGGGCTGATTTTTTTGGGGGGGGGGTTATTTCTTTGTTTAATTGTATTTTTAGAAATTTTTATTTTTTGGGTATAACAGAGATTTTTTTCGCATATAACAAAAGTCATACATATAGGCCTAAAGCATAACAAAAGAAATTAACTCAAATAAAAATAAATAAAATAACAAATGGAATGAAATAAAGAAAAAGATCAGTACAAATTAAAAATAAAAAATAAAGAAAACGAAAAATAATAATAAACGGATGAGAAAATAATAACAAATAATTTAAAAATTAAAACCAAATTAAATCCGTGTACACTAGTCTTAGAATATCATTAAAATAAATCGTTAAAATAAAAAAAGAAATAATAACATAATTACAGATATTTATATAGCGCCTTCCGAAAAAGGAATAGAAATATAAAATGAATAAATGGAACCAAATAAATTTAAAAATAAAAAAAATCAGTACAAAATAAAAAATAAAGAAAACGACAAAATAATAAAAAATAAAAGCCAAAATGGTAAGAAAATACAAATAACGGGAGGATAATAAAAATATTATAAAAACTAATCAAGTCAAAGCCGTATACACAAAAATATTAATAATATAAATCATTAAAATGAAAATAAACTGAAATTATTAACACTAAACAAAATAAAGATGACTAAATAAGTAAAATAAAACAAAGTTATAAACACAAATACAATTACAAAATTAAAAACCATAAATTTTGAATAAATAAAAAAAAAATTCAATAAAAATTTGAAATAAACAAATTAAAGCAATATTAGCACATTTTTTTGAAGGGCGCCCCCAATTTTTCAAAAATTTGGAGATTTTTACACGGTTGCATTGGTAACTGGCTAGTAAGCTATACCTGTGAATGGTTAAGCTCGAAAATGTTTATGTGTCACAGACGAAGGAATTTTGTACTAGAATATCGG